>JBBIGA010048976.1:0-12970 GCA_037576975.1 Alestes dentex
ATTTTATATTGTGCATTGTTTGAATGCTAAATAAATATTTTCATAGTTTTGTAACAGATTTATTCTTTTAATAATTTCATAATAATAATTTCTTTTGGTTTTCGGCGCGTTTCCTCATTTTCGGTTTTGGTCCAAAAAAATCATTTCGGGGCATCCCTAATATATATATATAGTATTGCTGGGCACGTTTACGCATTATTAACACGTGTTAACCCAGTTTTTTTTTTAATTACTCTTATTTCGAAAGTTCGTTTTTCTGTGCTCGACTGCTTTACCTCACTTTTACAGGCACACTCACTACTGAACATACTGACTCCTTTTGCTGCTCCCTGATAAAAGAAAAATGTGTCTGCTGGTACTTGTTCAGGAAAAAAAAGAAAACAGATTTATAAATGTTACCTTGCTGTTGCTCGGGGTACCTGATACACTGTTCTGATCATGGCTCTGACCCATGGGCGCCGGTGTTCTGACGATTCATGCTGCCTTGTTGAAAAATGCTACCGTAGCGCTAATTGACAGCAGAGTCTATCGATACATGCTATCCTGCCGAAAAATGCTCCCTTTAAGTTTATACAGTTCATGCAGTTTATAACACTGATAATGATGAGACAAATAATATGCATAATCATATAAAAATATATTTTATTTAAAATATTTACTTATATGCAGTCTACCGTTTCATGCTGCCTTGTCAAAAAATGCTACCTTGAAGCCTATTCAGATTGTACAGTCTGATATATACAGACTGATAATAAGAAATAGGCAAATAATAGGCTCTACGTCTCGGCTGTTTTTTGGGAGACAGATGTACATCTGTCTCTGACAAGCTTCATGTAAAGGATGGAGGGAGAGTGACTCGGGTTCATCTGTCAAGGCAACAAAATTCAACAAACAAAGCTGATGCAAAGCACATTAAAACAAACTTAAAAACAAAAGACCTGCCTAATTGTCAATAATATTTATGTACGAGGCATGGTCATGGCAACAGCAAACAATACATTACCAGAAGCACTGGGTGTGATGAGGCTTCTGCTGTTACCCACCGGTACTTTGAAGGGCGAGGTGTTAGGTCCGTCCATGGAGACATTTTTCTCTGAGCTGGCCAGGCCAGAGATACTCCTCCGTCTGGGAGAGCATTCTGCAGAGACTTTTGAGGAGAGAGGGTCAAGTCAAGAAGGTTTATTTTCATTTCAACCGTATGCACAGTTCACAGTGAAACAAAACAATGTGCCTCCAGAATCTTGGAACAACACAAGAACAGAGACAGAACACCACACCACAAGACTACAAGTGCAGACAGGACAAAATGCACAGAGTACAAACAGAAAGAGAGAGCAAGGTAATCACAAGAGCAACAAAAAACAGAGGAGACAAAGATTAGACTAAAGAATGATCTATAAGCTTCTTGAAAAAGTGTATGATGTACAGTTTTGAAAGTTTTTAATAAATCAATAAAAATGGTAATTTTTTTTGCAGATTTTTTTCTGAGAACCGAACTAATAAACCCCGCACCTACGTGGAAACTGCAGATATCCTCTGCATTTCTTTTGCTTTTGTGACGTCTGGGCCTCGTCTGCCATGCCCCCTCATCCTTGTGCTGGGTTGTTTGTGTTGGCCGCGGCGGTTAGCAAGGCAATCAGATGCATCTGAACGGAATGGGCCTCCGCTGCTCCGTGCCGCGCCCAAACATAAACAACCCAGCACAAGGACGAGGGGGCGTGGCGGACGAAGCCCAGACGTGACAGCCACCTGTACTCAGAGACGGGAGGTTTGAAAGTAGCCAATCTGAGAGTGTTATTTATTTCTCCTTGCTGTTGATTGGCTGCTGCCCTGTGACGCATCTCTGGCAGACGCAGTCAAGAATTTCCCCCGTAGATTGAGTGTTCTCGTGTTTTTATTACTGTAAATTAAATTCATTTATTACTGTAGTTACCCTGTTTATACCAAAGAAAACGCACGTGCATGAAATACAGTACAGTCTATATAGGGGTAACATCGATATTTTACATTCTAGCACTGTGACAGCAGTTCAGTGTAAACTGTACAGTACGGATACGTGTTTACCTTTACGTTTTCTTAAAGTATTAAGCTGAGTTTAAATTAATTTAAAGTGTTTTGGGAGCCTATTTGGAGGCATATTTAGGGTTTACACTATAAAAATAGGCCTTTTTTTCACTCGGCTAAGACAGATAAAAAAGCTTGTGAATTAAAATCTTAATTTTTTCTTCTAACCACCATTCAAAAACCTGTTATCAGAGGAGGGGGTTGCTGAGAATGTCTTTAGACACCATTTATGGTCATGCACAGTTGAAAACGGGTGGAGTGAAGAGGCACATGTGACAGACCAGAAACTTATTTCAAACGGCTCTAACACCAAAAGGACCATTTCCTTATTAATAACCAAAATGATAGTTACAAATGTTTTAATTCACTAAATTACAGGCACTGAGAGCTAAACAGAGGTGTATTTTCCAATGTTCATACCTGAAAATGGGAGGAAAAAAACGTGTGTGGCCAAGAAAGAAATTAAAACAGCAGAGAAAAAGTCATTTTGAACACAAAACGGCTGCACAGTTAAACTCTCAAACAGACTTTTGACTCATTCCAGTCACAGGGCCCATCTCTCCTAATGCATTTAGTAGCAGTTTCTCGTCCATGCTGCAGTGGTTTTCAGCAGCTCTGACTTTGCACAGCAGAGGGAGATGACATAACTCCGCTTCCTCAGACACTCTCCCCATGCGCTGTCAAGGAAACTTGCCCCTGTGCTCTCTCGACCTCGACCTCAAAAACTGAAATGATCAATACTTGGCCCCTGACCATCCAATTGATAAGTTGTATTCAAGCACAATGGTCTGGGGTCTAAGGCAAAGGATGTTTTCCAATAACTCACATGGTCTTGGAGGAGAGGTAGCTCCAAAAAATTGGTGGAATAAAAATAATAATACAACTTAAGAACAGTAGTGTGGTTGCTGATGCCTTCAAACAAATTAGAGCACATTCTTCTTAATTCTAAATTAGAACACAAAATTCTAAGGTGGGGAAAGTGCTGAAATGAGCCATCATGGTCTCATTGTTTTTATTAGAAAACCATGGTATTTTAATGGGAGTGTTTTCATATGCACTGTAAAACATTTTACTGCACTGAATACAATATCTGTCCTCAAGTAATAAGGCCACACCCTCCACACCCAGGGGTGGGGGTGTTTCATATAGTAGGATTATGGAGTATAACTGGCTAACTTATCAGAACCAAGACTGATAACCCTTGCTTTGTTGGATGGCTCTGGGTTTTTATCCATCTCATGGTTGAAGTGGTTCATTCTTCAGGTACTATGTCAAGTTTTGTGTGGGCAAAATGGTAAGAAGATTCAGGTAGATTTCCCTAGCAGTGTGCAGCCCATTCCACACAGTGAAGCCAGAACCAAGTGTCGGAATTCTGCCTAACAGAAACATTCTCTTAAACAATAAACACCTACAGCTTGACTATCACATGCATGCACAGCCGCAAAGCATTACTGTACAACTTATTTGGGGCCAAGGATGGAGTTGAAGCTCTTCTGTCTCTCAAAACTTATTAAGGGGCAATAGTCATTTTCCCAATCTTGGCTGCAACCCAGAGAAGTATCTGAATTTAGCAGCTAAATTTATCCGCTTAGCCACGTTTTTTGCTCACATTTCATGGACTCACTTTGCTTGCTACCTTAACCTTTACCAGCTGACTCCAGGACATTTACAAAATAACTCATCACGATCCTCATTTACACATGTATAACAAGAAAAGGAAGGAGTAGATATTCAATATGCAACAACTAAGGTTGAATATCGAGAAGTGGTAATAATTGGTACCGAGTAATGACTGGTTAATATGGATAAGCTCCGGGACAAACTGCTGCAATCTTTTTTATGCAAAGTTAATGCATTCTCACAAAGCTGGCATTTTCAAACTGTTGATGCCAGATCAGTGGGAGGGACGAGAGCTATGCCCTGCATATTACCAACAGACATTTGTAGCAACGGTTCCCCTCTCATAAATACAGGAAATTCAGGAAACAATTTAAGTTACTTCTCCAAAAGTCATAATAAATTAACTGTGTTATACTTTTCACACCTTTTCATGTGGTGTTTTTAATTGTTTGCACCCAATTATGGGGTGTAGTATCAATAAGAGTATAGATAAGTGGCAGTATTGATAAGCAATATTAATATTGGTATCAGTAAAACTGTAATGATACCCATTCCTAGCTCTAACATATTTAAATGCGAAGCGTAAAGAGGCCATTTGTCATATGTAAACCACAGCACACTGCGTGAACAGCACTGATCAACAACAATAACTGATCAGAATCTCCAGGCTACAACTACAAACACAGTCCTAGACTAAACGAGGGGGAGGCACAAGAACCATATATAGCAGTGCTTAAATATTAATCAGAAAACAGAGTTTAAGTTCTTGTCCTTTGAAACACTATTCTTCAGCATAACTAATCTAGAAACAAGATCTCTGTCTCTCTAATTGCTCTCTAATCTACAGGCCACCAGGACCACATACAGAGTTCTTGAAATAATTCAGCTGTTTCCTAGCTAATTCCTAGCTAATTACATGGTAATATAATATAATAATTGTTGGTGATTTTAATATTCACTTTGAAAAAGTACAGGATCCTCTGAAATCTGCATTTGTTTCAGTTCTAGATACAGGTGGCTTTACTCAAAATGTAACTGGTTCTACTTACTGCTGTGGTCACATGCTTGATTTAATCTTGACTCTTAGTGTTAACGTACATAACATAGCTATTCTACCTCAGCCCACAGTAATCTCAGATCACTACATCACGTATGAACTTCATCTTAATCATAATGTAAGCACATTTATAATCCCTCATTGAAGCTAATAAAAACAAGCAATTTCTAAATTAACTTGAAACCAGGGAGGTGCAGAACCCCTGGTACCTGCAAACTATAGTAGTGACGATTCTATGGACTTTTTCAACAATAAAGTAGAAATCATTAGACATGAAATTTAAAATAGAAATTTGACTACACCACATTGGCTACCTGATTCAGCAGCCATGAATACTGTTCAGAACCTAGCTGTAGTTGAGAGACTTACATCTTTTAATCCAGTCTGACAAGCAGAAATCTCTGCAATTATTCTGTCTTTGAACTCTTCTGCCTGGATACTCTATTCTGTTCCTGCAAGCCTGGTTAAAGAAGTCATACCAGTAATTATTGGACCTCTCCTATGAAGTATTAAACTCGCTTAGCATGGGTTAACTACCAAAAAACGACCAGTTGAAAGGTTAAAAAAAAAAAAAAAAAAAAAAAAAATCTTGATCCATGCGAGCTCTCAAATTATCGACCTACTTCTAATCTACCATTTCTGTCTAAGTTTTTAGAAAAGTTGTGGCCCAACAGTTATGTTCATTAATACATAAGAACCATATACAGTCAACCCCCGCGAAGTTGCGTTTTAGAGTTCTCGGCCTCAGTCATTCGCTGACTTTTTTCGTAGAACCTAACTAATAATTATTTGCGGAGACCCCCACAAATTTGCAGAAACCGCAAATATCCTCCGTAAATTTCAGGGGTCAACGGTATATGAAAAATTCTGGGGTCCAGCCTCATCACAGCACAGAAACAGCATTAGTAAAGATGGTACATGACCTTCTACTGTCCAGTGACAAAGGATTTGTCTCTTTGTAGGTTCTGCCTCACCTTAGTGTGGCATTCGATACCACTCACCACTCTGTTCTATTAGACAGACTAGAAAACCTGGTTGAAGTCAACTGAATTGAATTGAAAACTGAATTGAACATCTGACTGTTCGTAGAAGCCAAATTAAACATTAATGTACAGACCTAATTCTTCACCAGCTTACACAGTGACTACACTGAGCATTATAACACTCCTGCCTCTCTTCATTTGTTCCCTTGGGGGAATCCATGGCCTCCATTTAGAATTAAGGGTGAGTGAGGGGAGAGACAGTGTGCAGCAGTCAGCACTACTGAAAAGCTACTTTGCAAAAACACTGCTGTCCAAGTTCTTTCTCTGGCTCAAAGAACACCTACCATTTTATTCACAATGCTTTCATAGCAGTCTGCAGAGAGAAAACTCCCATGCTTCCCAATGTATGTGTGTGTGTGTGTGTGTGTGTGTGTGTGTGTGTGTGTGTGTGTGTACACCATATAACCTGAGGGAAGCTGAAAAGCAGTATGACTAAGCAATAACCTTATCTATTCCATGCAGTCTTTACGAATAACGAAGGAAATACATCAGAGTGATTCTGTTAGAGCATGCTAGAGGCTATATAAATGCAAAGCACAACTTTGGTAACATCTCAATAAAGTGTGATGTAGCACTGCATGCAAATAGGCAGGAAGAACTTAATGTGGAACAGAACAGAAGTCTAAATAGAAGGAGTGAGGGACACAGAGGGACAGAGAGTGAGTAAGAGATGGGAAAAAATACCTCTATCACAGCTGTTGCCCATCACCCACTGAATAACTGCACCAGGTCAGGCCATAGGATTGGCCAGTCGTCCAGTCAGCCACAGCAGTTTTACCTCTTAGGTGCCCATTATGTTATTTCAGTAAAGGTCCCACAGGAAATTTACCCAGTAGCCTCTTTTCCTCTGTCTCTGTTGCATGTCCTATCTCCTTTGGTTCTCTTTCCCTCCCCTTCTAGTTTGCTCTCTCCCCTCCTCAAAGCCAGTCCTGCTCACTTCTTGCACAGACCCTCCTCTGCCTGTCTTTCTTTGGTTGCAGTCCTAGCCTTCGCTTCATTGGCTGCTCCCTTGTTCTGTCATGGCGGAAAAGATTGTACCGCATTTATTCAATCAATCGTGTAACCTCACTCCTCTGTTCCTCTCAGCAGATCCGCCAGGACATCCTTTACCCTCTCAATCACTCTTCCTCACTTGCTCACTCTCCCATTCTTTTCCCTCTCTCTCTCTCTCTCTCTCTCCCTCTCTGATGCACCAGCATCTCATTGCTGCAGCCTTACCCACTCTATTACACATATACACAGCCTTGAGAAAGAGCATCATGACAATTTGAGAAGAATGTGTCACTAAAAGTCAAAAGAGTAAGAAAAACAAACAAACAAAACAACCTCTGCCACATGTAGGACACAGCTCAAGAGGCCTTTCTGTGTGTGTTGCACATTGTGAAGCTGAGAGAGAGAGAGAGGAATGAAGCAGAGGCATAAAAAGGTGACAAGCAAAGGATGCAATAGGTCTGTCATTCGTAACACATTGCATTAGTACTTTCTTGGGGCATAGCATGGCTATATTTAGATTGTCCTTCATTCTGCACACTACAGATGGGCTTAAATTAAAGCTTGTAGAAAAGGATCTTGCATTTGCAAGTATTAAGTTAGTTCAAATTTCAACAGGAATTTCCCAAATTAACAATGATCATCCTGTGTGTTCTACATGTTTTTATAACACAATGCAAAGTTATATCAGCCCTCCACCAAACAGTGCAAATCACAACAGAAGACTTTTGAAACACTGGCTGCATGCACACTCAAGTTATTGCACCACTCTCAAAAACAGGCAAATAATTTCTCAGTTGTTTCGGCTGGACCTCTAAGATTAATCAGAAAAACTGCAGGCAGAAATCTGAACTATCGAAACTCTCAATATTTTGGCCACAATAGGTCTAGGTCTGCGGCCATCGGGTCTACCTCCTCCAAGGCGATGAACACAATGGAAAATTATACTGTTAACAGTATCCGCTGGTAGCTTAACCCTCTGACCCTCCTGTGGGCTATTTGTGTCCACTTCACTTGCTTTTGTTTTTTTTTTTACCATTTTAGCTGTGTTAATGCATATGGAATAACATTTCCCAAAGGTCTGGAGTTTTAATAGGGTCAGATCTTTTAATTTTTAACTTCAACTCATTAAATATATCAATAATATACTCCATACATACAATTTTAACACTTGACTCCCTCGTGGCCACTTTTTGGCCAATTGAAACCCATGAAAACTAAATGTTTAAATTCCTTGTTATTTACACTGTTAAATCATATAATTTAGGTTAAAATGCTTTCATTCTAAACTCTACACTTGAGAAATGTATTTTTTAGTGTTTTCTGCCAGATGTCGTCATTTATCCATTTTTGGCCAAGCGAGCAATTTTATATAATAATCGTAGTTTCCAATAGGGGAGTATGATGGCTTAATGCACTCCAATGGAGCAAATGAATGACACAATTTTGACATAGGTGTGATCTTAAGGATGTCAGATAATGGTTTGCGTTTGTGTATGAAAAAAAATTCAGTTTTGTTGTTAATCAGTAACATATTTCAGATTTGTTCCATTTTTTGCCCCAGTAGCATTAAGAATGGCCATTTTTGAGGTTGTTCATGCATATGGAATGAAGGTTCTCATGGGTCTGGAGGTTTTTCAGATCTTTTAATTTTTAACTTCAACCCATTAAACATATCAATAATATGTTCCATACATCCAATTGTAACACTTGACTCCCTCGTGGCCACTTTTTGGCCAAGTGAAACCCATGAAAACTACATTTTTTAATTCCTTTTTATTTACACTGTTAAATCATCAATTTAGGTTAAAATACTTTCATTCTAAAATCAACACTTGAGAAATGCAGTTTTTAGTGTGTTCTACCAGATGTCATTTATCCATTTTTAGCCAAGCGAGCAATTTTATTTAATAATCTTAGTTTCCAATCGGGGAGTATGATGGCTTACTGCACTCTAACTGAGCAAAAGAATTACACAATTTTGATATAGGTGACCTTAAGGATGTCAGAGAATGGTTGTTGGGTTCTGCCCCTTTAAGAATGCGATGCTTTAGGGCGTACATGATTCTGAATCATAAACTATCTAGCTACTATCTAATAACAAATTGCTTTACATTTTTTTATTCTTTCCTGATCCCAGCATGGTGAGCATATTTTATCGTTGTTGATAATTCATTTGTGGTTTATGTTAAGGTTAGCTGAGATCGCTGTGGATAATTAGCGTCTTAACGCCAAATGTGATGCAGTTGTTATTTAACTATGATTATAGGCTTATTTGGGTTTATTGAAAAGGCGAAAGTGTTCTAAAGATGTCTGATAGTGTCTTTCGAAATATTGAAGCTAAAGCCTAATTTAAAGAGTTTATAGAGAAGAATTGTGGTTTTCTGAATTTATAATGTGATACAGTATTCTAAGTGAAATTTATGGTGTCTATTTTGTTACAGTTTGACCACACATACAATACACAGATACCGAACACGCCTACAACAATGTGTAAAAGGCGACTTCAGTACAAAGTCTGTAAATTGTGAGTTCTGCACAAAGGAATTAAAAGGAAAGAAACAACAACTACTCTAATGTTATCTTTGTCGGTAACATTAAAGTCAAACACGGGATACAGTTAAGATGATGATGTACAGTTAAAGAAAACTGGTAACAACATGGATGAAGACTCAGTGCTAAGTGCAATGCCTGAAGATCATAAACAAAATCTTAAGCGTCAATGAGGAGGCGCAAAAGCTGCGCTAACACGCTTGATGACTCAGACAACAACAGCCATGAACTGTAACTGTAAAGAAGTAGAAAAGAAGCTGGCTGCACTAGATGAAGCAGTAGTTCGATTTAGTGAGGTTCATGACATGTACCATAAAACATTAGAGGATGATGATGACTTGGATGCCTCTAAAGGCTATTTGACATCAGTCCTGCGTGATGTTCAAGACTTTCAGCACACAGTTTTGAGCTGGCTTGATGAATTTACACCATCAGTTGATGATTTGAATGTAGACGTGCCTAATTTCCAAGAGGAAGCATCAATGCTTTCAGTGAATCAGTTGACTACTCAACTTCAAGACTTGAACGAATTAAGAAAGAGAGAAAAGGAGGAGTTCTCCAGGCTCATTTCTCAACAGGAAGAACCCCTGCGAGCAGAGTTCAAGTTGCAGCTCCAGCATGCTTAGTGTGAATTGGACGAAATGAAAGATCTACTGAAACTGAAGGATGCAGAGTTGGAAGAAAGTCGTCGAAAGGTTAAGTTAGACTTGATGAGTAAAGACATTTCAACTCCCGTCTTAGGTAACCCATCTCTTAATTTTTGCTCGTCACTTTCAACAGTGAATGAGCTGGGTATGTCAGGTGCCAGGATGTGGCAAAAAACATTACAGTTGGTTACATTCTGCTATTGTAACTTCTAACGACAACAGTCTACCAGCAGAGCTACTGATGAAGAGCCAGTTACAGACTCGCCACAAGCTATTCAAGCCAGTCAAACAAAGATTGCGCTACCTATCTTACCAGTAGTCGTTTCAGACAGACACAACTGATTCTACATGAATGTCTTTGCTCTGCTTGATAACGGTTCCAACGGAGAACCCTATGCAATTCTTACTGGCCTTGGGTGGACACTCTACGGACCAGTAGGCCATGGTTCTACAGCTGTTTCAGCTTATTTCATTCAGGCTGATCATTCTCTACAACCAGCAGTTGAAAGATTTTGGAGATTGGATGATCCGATGCATGTGAATGACGATCTGTTGTCTAAAGTCGACCAGCAAGTTCTGGATCTATGGAATAAGCAAGCAGTCAAAAGGGATGGTCACTACACATTGCCGATTCCATTCAAGAAACATCCACCACAAATACCCGGTAACTACACAATGGCAGAATATCGATTAGACCTTCTAGGAAAAAGATTAAAGAAAGTCCCGATGTTGCTTCAGAAGTATACAGAAGGTATCAGAGACTCTTTGCAGAAAGGATATGCAGAAGAGGTTGCTGACATTAATCAAGAAGATGGTCGCGTGTGGTACCTGCCACATCATCCAGTGCTACATCCACGTAAGCCTGAGAAGGTTCGTATTGTCTTTGATTGTGCAGCATGATCCCAAGGTACTTCATTGAATGATCACATTCACCAAGGCCCAGATCTTACCAATAAGCTACTAGGAGTTCTTCTTATGTTTAGGCAAGAACCTATTGCTCTAAATGCGGACATTGAGAGTATGTTTTATCAAGTCCGAGTGCCATCAGATGAAAGAGACGTGCTTCACTTTCTGTGGTGGGAAGATGACAATCCTGACAAACCACCCAAGCATTATCGCATGACAGCTCACCTTTTTGGAGGTGTCTGGAGTCCTAGTGCTGCCAATTTTGCTTTGCAACGAGTTGCTGAGGACAACCAAGGAAACTTTTCAGATGACACTGTGAAAACAGTAAAGCAGAATTTCTGCGTAGATGACTGTCTCAAATCAGTATCAAATGAGAAGGTTGCCATCGAACTTGCTTCTGAGCTTCGAGATTAACCAAATGGTGAGCAACTCTAAAGAAGTGATGAGATCAATACCAGTGGAAGACTGGGCGAAGTCACTACGTGCGGTTGATCTTGATCAAGAGGATTTACCATCTGAATTGACATTTGGAGTCCTCTGGGATGTGGAAAGAGATTGCTTCACATTCGAAGTCAAGTCGATAAACAAACCAGCAACAAAGAGAGGAGTGTTAAGCACTACCTGTTCGATCTATGATCCTTCAGGATTCGCTAGTCCATTCGTGCTTAAAGCAAAGATACTTTTTCAAGAGTTGTGCCGCTTGGAAGTTGATTGGGATTGGGAAGATTTATCGCTAGGAGAGGCCCACCCTCTGTGATAAGATCAGATAACGGGACTAATTTCGTTGGAGGACTACGAGAGTTGCGGAAGGCCTTAAATGACTGGAATCAATGAAAGATTTCAGATTACTTACTACAAAACAACGTGAATTGGCTCTTCAACCCACCTGCTGCTTCATATACGGGAGGTGTTTGGGAGCAGTGTTGTCGCAGCAGACACCTGACGATGAAGGATTAGTGACATTGTTTTGTTGTGTTGAGTCAATCGTCAACGGCAGACCAATCACTAAGCTTTCAGACGATTTTAACCTATCAGACCCTCTACCACTTGCACCAAACCATTTGTTGTTGCTTCGTTCTGGACCATCTCTACCTCCAGGAGCTTTTGTGAAGCAAGAACTGTAGCGACGCAGATGGCGTCAGGTTCAATACCTGGCGGATGACTTCTGGTCACGATGGCTCAAAAGAGTATCTACCTGCTTTGCAACAACGACAGAAATGGTTACATCTAAAACGGAATCTTCAAGTAGGAGATCTTGTGCTTGTTATGCATGAGAATACACCAAGAAATCACTGGCCGTTAGGGCTGATTACTCAAGTTTATCCAGGAGCAGATGGGCTTGTGCGTACAGTAGAAGTGAAAATGCAAGCAGGAGTTTTGAACCGCCCTGTAAATAAAATCTGCCTACTGGAAGCCAATCTGATTAACAAAGACAGTTCTTAAAGGATATTAACCCCTTTGGTTTGAAAGGCCTGTGAGGGTCTTTGGGGCCCGGGATGTTGGGTTCTGCCCCTTTAAGAATGCAATGCTTTAGGGGTACATGATTCTGAATCATTCAGACGGAAGAGAGAGGATTCATAGCACGGAAATCATGTAGCTGATAAGACCTTAAACTATCTAATAACAAATTGCTTTACATTTTTTATTCTTTCCTGATCCCAGCGTGGTGAGCGTATTTTATAGGCTTATTTGGGTTTACTGAAAAGGCGAAAGTGTTCTAAAGATGTCTGATAGTGTCTTTCGAGATATTGAAGCTAAAGCCTAATGTTTAAGAGTTTATAGAGAAGGACTGTGATTTTCTGAATTTCTAACGTGTTACAGTATTCTAAGTGAAATTTATGGTGTCTATTTTGTTACAGTTTGACCACACACACAATGCACAGATACCAAACACGCCTACAACGATGTGTAAAAGGCGACTTCGGTACAAAGTCTGCACAAAGGAATTAAAAGGAAAGAAACAACAACAACTACTCTAATGTTATCTTTGTCTGTAACAACGGTTTTGTGTACGTGCATGAAAATAAAATTCAGTGTTGTTGTTAATCAGTAACATATTTCAGATTTGTTCCATTTTTGGCCCCAGCAGC
>JBBIGA010048987.1:0-12969 GCA_037576975.1 Alestes dentex
GTAATTACAGAGTTCTTGAGTTTGCTCTTTGTTTCACAGAGGAGCTCTTGGAAGGGGAAACCAGCAAGCTAGCAAGCATGGCAGGTGGATGAAGTACGACAGGGTCACAGACCATTTTCTGAAAAAGGAACAGAGGGCAGAATTTATGTACAAATAATGTAATGAATTTCATGATATAGGCCTAAATGAGCTTTCCCTGTTTGGAAGACTAGCAGCCACCACTGCTTGGAACATAACCCCTGCGATAAGCGGGGGTTTACTGTACATATATATTTTCCAATACACATACTTTACTGTTGGTATAGTTTTTATTCTATTCTATTGTTTTCTCATTTTCGCTGCTCTTACCTTTGTACAGTCCACTCTCTGCCATGACAATGCAAATAACCCACTTATGGTACTAGTAAAGATTTATCTTATCTGATCTTACCTTATCTTGGTAATGCTCAGTAATGACTACGTTAAAAAAATCTCTAAATTAAAATAAATTTAAACATAATGCCATGTCTCTTCTCAATCTCTAAAGCCCACCAAAAGAGAAGAATAGTCAATAGGCTGTTTTAAACTAAAGGGGCGTGACAGCAGCTCCTGTCTGAATTGCTGGCTCAACGTTGCTTTGTACTTGACAAAAGTAATAAAGTTGTTAACACCTTTGAAAGAATGAGGGATATATGGCTATAGAAGTTTTGAAGGTGAGCTAAATCTCATATGCAGTCACAATAGCAGCACTGAACAGGTGGCACTGTAAGGAGTGGGTCTCATGTGAGTCTCAATTCAGTTCAATTTTATTTATATAGCACTTTTTGCAACCAAGTTGTCACAAAGCAGCTTTACAGAGTCCAGGTCCGAGCGCTTAGTGAGTAAGCTAAAGGCAAGAGAGGCGAGGAAAAGCTGGAGGATGAAACCTCGGGAGGAACCAAGACTCAAAAGGGGAACCCATCCTCCTCAGGTTGGCCAGGAGAGAGAGAAAAGAGAGTCTTTATGGGGTTGAATAACAACAGTAGGCCTTCATGAGCAAGATTATTTACAGATTGACAGATAAGTGTCCAAAGAGGTCAATTTGTTGGAAGAGAAGCTGAGAGTCTGTAGTCCATAAACAACAGGATCAGGAGAAACAATCTCTGCTTTAAGCTGCAGTTGCCCCTAATTGGGGTACAGCATGTGTGGAGTTGTGAGCCATAGTAACCAAAGGGCATTTTGGCACAGCAACTGCAGGCCTGGCAAGGTGGTGACCTGGGGTCCCATGGTGATTAGTCGAGCTAGACAACTGTGCAGCAGTTCCCCTCAGACAAAGAAAACAGAGAAGAGAGTTAGTTCTCTTTAAATATGCAGAGAACATTTGTGAGGAGTGCAAGTTAAGACTCTTGCTGGCATATCTTGCTAAGGCAGCCTAGCTAGAAAGGGCAGAACCGAGAGGTATGATGGGCATGAGAGCGCCTGAGACACTGGCATACCTCCACTCCTGAGTGTACATGAGTGGTGGGGCAGCACCAGTGTCCCAGTTTAGTTGAATTCTCTGTGCCCACTGCCTCCCAGCTCTACACCTTTCATCTGGCAAGAAAAAAATACTTACAGAAAGTCTGACTAAACAAGTAGGTTTTCAGCCTGGATTTAAAAACTGAGACAATGTCTGAGTCCCGAATGTTAATCGGAATAGCATTCCAGAGCTTGGGTGCTATATATGAGAACACTCTTCGCCCTGCTGAGGCTTTCATAATTCTAGGGACAAGTACAGTGGGGGAAATAATTATTTAGTCCTCTGTTGAATTTAGTACCTTTTCTGATTTACAAAAAAAAATAACAGTCTCTAATTTATGAGGTAGATTCATTTTTATGGAGAGAAACAGAATATCAACTAAAATTCAAGACAAAACATGTTACATAAAAGTTATAAATTGATTTGCATTTCACTCAGTGAAATAAGTATTTGATACCTGTCAGGCCTGGAGACAGTAACATTAGGTGGCTGCTAAAGGCCACTGTTTGAGTTTGTTTTTGTGGACTTTGAGTTTGACACTGGGTGTGGCCTCATTCCTGTGTCTCAGCTGCCAGGGATGAGGCAAAATCTGTAAACAAAATCTGTAAACTCAAACGGAAGTCTGCATTTGTGCCTTATGCCTGAGCTTGCCTTGCCTAGACGTGACAGATGAACGGACCAAAACCTAGGCACAGCAGACTTGGTCACAGGTCGGTGGGAACCCAAGGACAGCGAGGGGCTTCCCAAAGGCTCCAGTGGGGTCCGTGGAAAGGACTCCGCCTCTGAGGACAGAGAGGGGATCCCTGCAGAGGGACTCCCATGAGAGGGCTCCGCCCTTGAAGACAGACTGGAGCTCCTGGTAAGGGGCTCCTCCTCAGAGGACAGTGTGGGGCCCCTTAGAGGGAGCTCCCCGGACATGAGTTGGGACTCTCAAAGGGGAGAGTTCCATAGGACCCACCCGGACCGCCCTGGACGTGCGGTGCACCGGCCAGGAGATGTTAATGTGAGAGATGGCTGGGTGGGGCTCATGGGATGCTTCCCTTTGCCTCCGCCTCCCCTTCCTCCGCCTTTAGGTGGTTCTTTGGCGGTCCGGAGGTGCGTGTTAGGAGGGGGGGTACTGTCAGGCCTGGAGACAGTGATGTTAGGTGGCCGCTAGAGGCCACTGTTTGAGTTTGTTTTGGTGGACTTTGAGTTTGTCACTGGGTGTGGCCTCATTCCTGTGTCTCAGCTGCCAGGGATGAGACAAAATCTGTATCAGGTGTTTTGAGTTTCAGTTCTGGGTACTTAAAGTGCTTGTGTTGAGTTTTCCTTTGTCCGTTCACCCTCACAAAACCCTTATCTTGCCTTGACTTGGAGGTTCAGCCTTGTTCTTTGTTTTCTGGCCACAGTGCCTTGTTTGTTTTGTCTTTGAGAAATAAACTGAGAAAACCCAACTATGGAAGTCTGCATTTGTGCCCCATGCGTGACAATACCCAAGCAAAACATGACTTAGTACTGGTTTGTTGGCAAGCACAGCAGTAAGATGTTTCTTGTAGTTGGTCACCAGGTTTGCACACATCTCAGGAGGGATTTTGGCCCACTCCTCTTTACAGAAACTCCCTAAATCCTTTAGGTTTCTTGGCTGCTGCTTGGCAACTCGAAGCTTCAACTCTCTCCACAGATTTTCTACAGGATTGAGGTCTGGAGACTGGCTGGTCCACTCCATGACATTAATGTGCTTCTTCTATAGCCACTCTTTTGCTACCTTGGATAGCATCTTCATTGTTCTGGCTGAGGGAAGGAGGTTCTCGTCTAAGATTTTACAGTACATGTGTCGTCTTGAGCAGGGGGAGCTTGTGGGCACTGCAAGATTTCAATCCTTTATGATGTGTGTTACCAATGGTGTTAGTGAATGTGGTCCCAACTGCCTTCAAAGCACTATTATCTACATAAGGGCATTAATATAAACCACTTCATACCACACCACCGAGATCTGCCCACCCACACCACACCACCACCACCACCTCTATATTTCAACATAACCTTTTGAGTGAGGCTCAGTTTTTTTTTTCTGCATTTTTTCCTAAGCATATTCAAATCAATAGTCTCTGAATCCATCCACAGCCATCAGCTAAGAAATACAATGTCTGTAGGAACAAATACAATTGTAATAGGGAATCCTGTCAAGATTTAATGAAATGGTTAAACTGTTAAGCCCCGGGCCAGCTCCTGACTGAGTCGGACCTGCTGTATGATGGGCTCCAATAAGTGTTTCAGTAGGGTCTACTAGTGTGGCTTGTTACTGTGCTTCTCCCTCAACCACATATGCTTTGTCAATCCAAAACAGTGGATGTTTTGATAGTGCCAGCTCGCGCGTGTGTGTTTGACTTGACTTATATACTTGTCTTTCACTCTAATAGGGTTCTTTGTTTAGTGCTACGGAAGTGCCATTGGTTTAATTATAATTGTGTTAATGTAGAGTATTTCTTTTGTACACATTTGAATCAAATAATTCAAAGCACAATTTCAGTGTATGCATTTCAGTTTACAGTTAAAGATCTGGGGTTTATCAGAGCAATTATTGATTGCACACAACAACCTAGAATTAATGAGTGTGAGGGCATACAGTGCACATGTATCATAACTGGATGCCATATAACATGTGGATTCTGCAAATGCTGCATATCATTTGTGTTCAGCATTAATTATTTATAATAACCCTTTCAGGAACTGAAGGAACAATTTCTCAATGTGAAATTTGAACAATGCGAAAACAATGCTAATTAATTCTTATCGTTGTTCTTCTGGGGTAATTAGTGAAAACAATTTCTGGCAGCCTTTTCTTCTCAGTTTTCATTAATAACTGACTTATTCTAAGATATGAAAGTGCTGAAAGATAATTGCAGAGCCTTCAGTTTTATTTGGGAAATAATTTTCATTTCAGAACTTTGGCTCACCATCATTGCCAGTGAATATCTTGTGGCAAGCTGTTTTATTAATGGGAAATGCCAAATGTCATTTCATGCATTGTTTCACTGATGATTTGTAGCAGTCTAACGCATCAAAACAAAAAAGATAAAAGAAACTTTAAGTATACTTGCAATACAATACATGTTACATTGAATAACCATACTATATTAATTACAAGGTTGGGAGTGATATTATTGATCCAGTTTACAACTAAAATACTATAATGTAATTACTAGAGATAGCTTCGACCCCTCTAGACCCCTCAGGCATTAGTATCAGGCTGATCAGCAGAAAGCGGTGGATCAGATATTTGCTTGAAAAAAGTATGACTCCTCTACAGTCCAGGAACAAATCTACCTAGGAACAGCCCACATAACAGATTGAATAGATACTGGCTTGTAGTGTTTGATTGCACACCCCTTGCCATGAGCCAATGGCCTATGTCCTTGTCCTTGTTGGGCCTATAATTGATGTTGAATGTTTAATGTGCATCAGCATTTTGGATTTTATTACAGAGCACAGGCCATGAGTTCCAGGGCTGACTTCATCACTGCCTTTTCCCTTTTTTGGGCAATTGTCAACTAAATGTCCTTCATCTTTTCAGCCCCAAGTGTGCATGCATAGACGATGTAGATGCTGTGGTTTGGACAATGTAGTTGTCCAAACTGCACTGTTTAAATCACCCCAAAATATTATATACTGTATTGTAATGAGTGTAACAAGCAAAATTAGCAGTTAGACTTGCAGATTATTTACCAGTCAATATAAAAAGCTGTACCATTAATCATTATGTAATCTAATCTAGCACAGGTTCAATCATATTGTCTAAGTCTCATTAACAAGATGTTGCATGAGGGATGTGCAGCTTCATGGATGAGCATATGCCTAAAATAACAAACCAAAGACCTAAAATTCTGGAGAGTATCCCCTTGGGGACAAATGCAGACTTGCACACAGTTGTCGCAGGAGGGGATCATAACGCATCATAACACATGGTAATTAATGACAAATATCTATAACAATATTAGATAATTTCATTTTAATATATAAATTATAAAGAGGACTAATCCCCATGACTGATGAATCTAAAATATCTTAGTAGATTTTCCATGTCAGCCCTCTTTGCAAATAGCTCATCCTTAGAATCAGTCATTCTTAGGGAACATTCTAAGAAATGTTTCCTGTCACGTATAAAGGCACCAGGAAACCAAAAGAAACTGTTTTTGTTGCGATTAGACTAAACAGCACAATTTTTAACCGAAACCAAAGTCACAGTTTGACTGTGCACTGCCTGAAGAGAATTAGACACTCGCCTTGAAGATCTCCTAACTAGAGCTTACATTCACCACAAGCCTATTAGTCAGATGGATGGCTACAAAGGGAGTATAACATTCTCAGTGGATGTTTTGAGCCATCCAATACAATGAAGCAATTCCGTTCTCCCTAGTGCACTCTTGCTATAAGTATATTTCTGTAATTAACATGAGAGGTATATTAATAATTAATATTAATGGAAGGGATTAGAAGGGAAGGAATCATCTCATTTTTTCTTCTTCATGTAAACTCCTCCTGCTGGGGGCATTATGTAACTGCGTTTGGTGTTCAGGTGGACAGCGGCCCATGCAAATCAAATTATGCATAAACAGGCTCAAGCCACCCTAGCCTCTTATGACATCTGCTTCCATTTAGACTGTAAATTGAGGCAGCATGGTAAAACTACATTAGAAATCGTGGTAAGTTCACAAAGGTACTATGGGGAAATTATACAAGAAAATGAGCTGTGGCATGGATTATCTAACCATGGAGCAGAGACAAATCTGTCCATGATAGATGCCAAAGTTATTATGAGTGCATGTGAGCAACAAAGTGTTTGACAGTCTGAACAAATTCATGCCAATATTAGTATGGGAGCATTAATGCAGGTGGTTTACAGAGGCAAACAGTAATAGATTCACATATCTGCAAATAATTATTCCCTGGACAAGCAAATGATGTGTTATGTAGATCAAGTGTGATGCAAATTCTCCCACTATTGGAACCTTTCTGTGTCTCCTCGCTGGAGTGACAAAATGTTAAATGCTTCAAAGTAAATTACGTGTGTGGTGCATGTGACTGCAGTGGCTGAAAACAAAACCCACAAACACCCCGAAGGGACCAATTTATTTACAAGTGCCACAAAATGTGAAGGAAGTATCTCTGGGTGAGAGGAATGTTCAGCTGCAGGTCTTCATGATCTGTGTCTGCATGGGCAAGAGAAACAGAGCTCTGTCTAACTTGGGGAGATGTTGTAGCTGAAGCTGAGTGGCTCCTTATGACCTATAGTATACACTTGCCATTCCGAACTGGGCCTGTGAATCCCCTACCAGTGACCAGTCTGTGTATGTCCCAAGGGCAGCTTGGACTGAGTGCTCCTGTTTAGAAGCAGCCTGAAGTCAACCCCATGGGCCAGTAAGTTTTATAAGCTTGGTGTGGCCAAGACACTGAAGGGCCATCCAAACTGACCACCCACTTTGATTACTTTCACACCTAAGACTTGAGCTATATTTGTCTGAGCCACATAGAGGTGATGTGCGCCATCCGTCAAAGTGGACAACAGCAAACAGAGGGATCGAATGCATCATTAATCACTGTGGGCTATGTCTTTGCCTGCACAGTAGAGACCCTGGGTTGCCGTCCAATACTCCAGTGTGGGCTAAGAAAATAATAGGATCATAAGATGGGTTTGCAATGCTTGGACCATAATTTAGAGGTCAGACATCCGATGTCAAATTCTCTATGAAAGTAAATAGAGTTAAGTTGAGGAATGGCTGTTTTTTCTGTTTCCAAAGAAGGCAACCTTGTGCTAACTTGACAGTTTAATGACAGGTTGTAACAGTAGATTTCCTGCATTATGAAACTGCCAATTCATTTATGAGCTGTGTGTTATAGTAAGGAATGACTGCTGTTCCCCAGAGGGACTTTATACTGGTAATCTCACAGTGGCTCTTGACTGCTGTTCCCCAGAGGGACTTTATACTGGTAGTCTCACAGTGGCTCTAGACAGATGCGTTAAAAATTATTACAACTGGCTTCATACATATTCCACCTTGTTGACATGAATGTTCCCACATTGTGGAAAAGATGATAAAAAATTAAAAACAAATGTATCATGCAGTTTGAGAATTTTTATTTTCTGAAACACTGTGACGTGAAAAGGACCTGTCTGGAAAAAACCTAACTCAAGGGTTGGTTTCACTGGCACAGTAAAAATGATTCACTGTTTGAGTAAGTAACATGATTGACTTACCAGAGCCTTTTAGCTGAGCTAAATGCTCACCCTTCTCCGGTGAGGAGTATGTATGTTCCAATTATTCCTGGGTGTCAGAAATGTCTTTATATGTAAACAGCTGTGCAAGAATAACGACAAGATGCTTGCTCTGTGTGAATTTAGAAGCATGCCTTAATTGCCTGTAGAATGACTTTGTAATATATGCCTAAACAGTAGAGACCTAAAATTTAATTATTAAATTTCATGGGGCGGCTGGTGACCCAGGGACTACTAGTGGCACCACAGATGTTCCCTTTGAGTAACACACTGCTTCACTTCGTGAAATGCAGAGAAAGAATGTCACATTGCTCACACTGTGTGCAAGAAAAACACATTTGTATACATTAGAACTTTCATTTTTTTTATTTTAAGCAAGCAGATTTTTTAACATAATCTTTCTCTGCCATGCTATAGCACTTAAACTACAGTCAAAAAAGTTCTTAAACCGTGCTGAAATAATCTACCATATTATGGCATTTTCTCTGAATAATTTGGTACTTCCAGTACAGTATTTTGTATTGGTCCAGTACAGTATTTTTCACTCAAAATCACAATTCATTACCTCTGAATAAGACATTAACTTATATTGCCTATTAATGAATCGTGAGTTGAACTCACCCTCCCATATCATGCAGTGTATAAGCCTACATCAACAAGGTATGGCTGAATTTACACACACTGTTTGGTGCTGTGAGAGGGATAATTAATGGCCATGCTGTCTGCTCAGTTTAAAATAACCAAATCTCAAATAATTTAAATTGGCTCAGATTTCTTTGAGAGTCTTAATTGACATTTTTAAGTTTAGATTCTTGTTGCTTTTCAAGATTTTCCAGCAAGTATTATAAACTCATTAATAAACTCATTTGTCATTTAAACCTGTCCAAGACAGGAGCATGGACTATTCCTATTCCTATAAATAGTTCTGATTCGTGTGCTTTGATACCACAAGCATAATGCTACCTTATGCTTATATGGAGCTCCCTGTTTGTTAGCATTATGCTAACAGTGCTGTGCTGTTGATTTACTTTTCTGGAGGATTTAATGCTTCTTATGGCAGCTGTGGACATTAAAGCTGTTCTTTCTTTGTATTTTGTGTCGTTTTCAGCAAATCTTTCAATCTGTAAACCTAAAGCCTAAGTCTGAATATTATGGGAGATGTCTGTTTATTGTCTGTTGAGTTTGGTGAACAGAATCATGTGCTTGTATAGGGTAATAACAGCCATGTTGGATATCTCTACATTATAATAACTAAGCTCATCTCCAGTTCGTAACCTGGGTCACTGCCCTCTACTCTTCATACATGTAACAATCAGGACTGTTTGGTTTGATCCAGCGGCTGTCAGTCAAAAATAATGAATATGCAGTCAGCTGGTGTTCGCACTCACAGCGACACAAAAATGGAGACTGAGAGAACAGAAACACTTGTTTTTAAGCAATTTTTAAGAATGTTTTGGAAGATCACTAAAATGCATGAAACAGAAAATGAATTTACAGAAATCAAATAGCAGCTTGGGTGGGTGAGTGCCTTTTCAGCCGTAAAACTACATCAGTAAGATGACTCTGTTGGTCTTCTTTTCAACGGCTACATTCATTTTCAACCACAAGAAAACATAGCAAAAATGGTGCTCATTTATGTGATAACATCGATTCAATGGATGAATGTACACTGGTTAGTCCTTGCTCTCTAACTGCTGGCTTTCCAGAAAGTGTGATTAAGCCATGGCTCTTTTATACCCATTATGACTCCTGAAGCCAGAGGCTCTACTGTTTGTGTGTGTCAGTCTATTCTTTTGAGCTGGATCCACAGGGAGCACACACATCCAGAGCCAGAGACTTCCAGCCAGAATGAAAAGAAGGCCAGGGCTGCCATCCGTCTCACTCAAGACTGAGAACACTGTGTCAGGCAGAGCTAAGAGGAGCTGCTTTCAAAAAGATCCAACATGCAAGTCTGTAAACAGCATTCAGTCACTGTAGAAACCATCCAAAGAGTGGAGATTCTGCTGTATAAGTCTGCCTCATTGCACATTTCGCTGCCACTGATGTAACTGAATTAATTGTGTCATGGTTTTTAATCAGCATTCAATAATGTGCTCTCTCCACCCGTTACTTCCCAAGCAGTCTTTGGGCCATGTATGTCTAATGATCTGTAACAGGGGCAAAACTGGCAATTTGCACAGCTATGAAAAGTGGCACATGGCAAACAGGATCATTTCAGAATCAGAATCAGAATCAGAAAACTTTATTGATCCCGGAGAATATTGCTTATGTGGTGACTGCCACAACACACAAAGACACAGAGAGACACAAGACACAGAGACCCAAGAATAATAAAAAAATTAAATCATAATACAAATCTAAATAAAAAATCTGTAGAGACAAAGCAAAATGAATGGACTATGCTACATACAGAAATGCTTTGTATAATATCTATCCATAAGTAACACAGCTGAGTGGAAAAACTATATACACAAATGGTAGTTTGAAATAAGTTATTGCAGTATTAGCAAATCATTATTAATTAAGTACTATTAAGTAATATGAAATAATGAAAATATTGACCAAGTAGTAATATTGCACATGAAGACTACTGCACATGAGATACTGTAATGAAGTGATTTAGCACTATTTAAAGGACAACATATGATATTGCACATAATAATGCTTTAGCATCTGGTGAGAACATTGCACAATATTGCACATAGTAGACTGTTGCACATCATAGCAAAAATCTTTCGCACAATGATACTTTTAAACCCATCCATCCATCCATCCATCCATCCATTTTCTATCCCTTTATCCCGCATTCGGTCGGAGGGGGGCTGGAGCCTATCCCAGCTGCTATGGGTGAAGGCGGGGTACACCCTGGACAGTCGCCAGCACGTCGCAGGGCCACATACTTTTAAACCTGTAATAAATATACAGAAAGAAGCAGCAGGCTATTGCACAGATTATTGTGTAGATGTGTGACTGAGGGAGGAGTTGTAGAGTCTGAATGGTGGTGGGAAGGAAGGACTTTCTGTGGCGTTCAGTGGAGCACATTAAGCTGGTCAGTCTGTGGCTAAAAGTACTACCACTGTGGAGTGGGTGATCTACATTGTCCACGATGGACTTAAGTCTGGACAATGTTCTCCTTTCAGCCAGTTCCATGCTGCCCAGTTCCTCACCCACCACAGAGACAGCTTTCCTGATCAGTGTGTTAAGTCTCTTCATGTCTGCCACTTTCATGCTACCCTCCCAGCACACCACAGCATAGAAAATAGCACTGGCCACAATAGACTCATAAAACATCCGCAACATGGTGTTGCAGACTCTAAAAGATTGGAGTCTACGTAGGAAGTACAGCCTACTTTGACCCCGCTTGTAAGTGGCCAGAGAGTTCTTAGACCAGTCCAGCTTATTGTCAATGTGTATATCCAGGTATTTGTAGTCCTGAACAATCTCCACATCCACCCATCTAATGGATAGGGGAGTCACAGGCGATTGTTATCTTCACAAGTCCACCACGAGTTCTTTGGTCTTTTGGATGTTGAGCTTCAGCTGATTCAGCTCACACCAGTCCACAAGACCGTCCACAGCCGTCCTGTATTCCAAGTCATCCCCACCCATGATACATCCGACTATTGCTGAGTCATCTGAGAATTTCTGCAGATGGCAGCTCTCCGTGTTGTACTGGAAGTCAGATGTGTACAGGGTGAAGAGGAAAGATGACAGAACAGTTCCCTGAGGTGCTCCAGTGCTACACAACACCATGTCAGACTTACATCCCTGTAGTCGCACATACTGTGGTCAGTCAGGTAATCCAAAATCCATGCAACTATGGGATCATGAACCTGTATAGCAGGCAGTTTGCTCCCCAGCTGGGCTGGCTGAATGGTGTTGAAGGCACTGGAGAAGTCAAAGAATGTAATCCTCAGGGACTCACTTGGCTTGTCAAGATGGCTGTAGGCAAGGTGTAGCAGGTAGATGATGGCATTACCTAATCCAATCTTGGTCTGGTAGGCAAACTGGAGGGAATCTTGTGCTGGCCTCACCAGGGGGCAGAGAGTGTCCAGGACCAGTCTCTCAAAGACCCTCATGCTGTGTGAGGTGAGTGCTACTGGTCTGTAGTCCAATGAGGTACTGGGTTGCACCTTCTTTGGTACAGGAACCAGACACGATGTTTTCCACAGCACAGGTACTTTCTTGGTAATGAGGCTCAAGTTGAAGATCGTCAGCAGTACCCCACATAGCTGAGAGGTGCACAGCTTGAGCACTTGTGTGCTTAAGCCATCTGGGCCCGGCGCCTTGGCAGGATGGAGTCTGCGTAGTTCTCTCCTCACTTGGTCCTCTGTGATGGTGATGGATGGTTTATGGGTGTCAGAGTCAACAGTGGCAGGAGGAGAGGAAGTGAGGGCTATGGCTGGTACGATAATGGGAGAGGGAGAAGGAAAGAGGAAGGACAGAGAGCTGCAGTTTGGCTGGACACTGATGGAGGGAGCAGGTGCGTTGGGTGCAATAAGGGTTGTGCTGGAACTGGAGATGCTGGAAACAGGCATGCTATCAAATCTATTAAAGAACAGATTAAATTGATTGGCCCTCACCACATCACCATCAGTCCCAAAACTGCTGGTCTTGAAGCCGGTGATGTTCTGAGTGCCCCTCCGCACATACCTACTGTTATTCTGTTGCAGCTTTTGTTCCAGCTTTTTCCTGTATCTGTCCTTTCCCTGCTTTAACCTCACAGAAAAGCACCTCTGTACTTTCTTCTTCTCATTCAGGAGGGCTTTGATGTCTTTGGTGACCCATGGCTTGTTGTTGGGGAAGCAGCGTATGGATTTCACTGGTACAGTGTTATCCACACAGAAGTAGGGTTGGGTATCGTTTGGGGTTTTTTCGATACTTTTAAAACGGTGCCTGAACTGATACTTTACAAAAGCCACAAAATGATGGTGGATGACTCAAGAATACATTTTTATTGAACAAAAAATTGAATGCTTAAAATTGAACCATATATTAAAAGTTTAAAGTATATATGAATAGATAAGTAAATACAAACTGTGCAGTTTGAAGTGTATGGAGAGCCTGGCCTCACGAGTTTTCATGCAGCCATCACAAAATACAATTTAATCAAAATACGTGCTCCGATCACAATTTATGGTGTTTTTTCGTGCTAGGACAATGCTTCTCTTTTTCGTGCTAGGACAACGCTTCACTACCCGGACAGTAGGAGAGAAATAATGAGTTGATTCCTTAACTT
>JBBIGA010049007.1:2500-12969 GCA_037576975.1 Alestes dentex
AAAAAGTTTTCTCTGGGGACCAGACCAGCTTCCCCTAATAAAAGGAAGGTGCTCCACTTTTGTGTTTAGATGCCTGTAGCTTGTAGAGTGTGTGTGTGTGTGTGTGTGTGTGTGTGTGTGTGTGTGTGTGTGTGTGTGTGTAAACCTACTGCTCGTACAGTTTGTATCCTAATGGGCCGAAGAAGAAGAGCACCAGACACAATAGCAGGAATAAAAGGCAGAATGAATAGACGAACGATCAATAGGCGGCAAACCCTGAGCGAAGAAAGGTCTGGTCATTAGCACACCATCACCGTGGAAACAAAGAGACATCTCATTATGGATAAGCGACTGTTTACTCAGATAAAAATGCATACGCTCTCCATCCGCTTATAACAAACCCATCTGCTGCTGCGGAGTGTGTGTTCACTGCTCTAGACCTTCATCAGGGATCCGTTTCAGACCACAGAGTGTTGAGAGTTGGACCCACTCTCATCCCTGCAGTGACACTGACACTCTTTCTGATCTACTCAAACCAGCCCAACACACGCTACCATGGCAGTGTTACTGCTGTGCTGAGAACTGTCCCCCTCTCAAACAATACCTGGACTGACCAGTGATGACAGGGGTTTCTGATAAACTGTACAGTAACAGATAGACCACTGTGTCTAACAGTACCTGTAAAGTGGAGCTATAAGGTTTTACTAATAAAGTGGCCAGTAAGCGGAATTAAAAACAGTAGGAGTAAAACGTTATTTAAAGAGTTAATTCTTTTCTGTTTGAGTCTAATTGAGGGATATGCCACATAAGTTATTGGCACTATAGTATAACTGGGTAAATAATCAGTGCGATGATCTCAGTGCAGTGATATTAGGTGATAAACAGAGATGAGGATCATAAAAAAGATCCATCTGCCTGGTTAATTGATTCCTCTATTGAAGCGGTCACACCTTTTTAATTGGTGGGTTATAAATTTATTACAGTCACGTGACCTATTTCTCATCACAGTTAGAATAATGACCATCTGCTGCATCTCAGTAGGAGAGCAGTGATGGAGAACAGTGTATGTTCATAAATGGTAAATAACCATTTATAACCAGTAAAACACCGCCCCGCATACAGGACAACTTCTCAGTGTTTAGACTCAAACTGTCACAAAACCAATAAAATGATTTGGAAACATATTTGCCATTGAAATTGAAGAAAATACGATTGTTTCTCCTGCAAAGTTACAAGATTGTAAAACAATGCTGAGATATTTTAAAGGATGATTTCGTGAGCTTGTCCTGACCTCATCATACTTATGGTGCAACATTAAGGCACTTTTCCATAGTTATACAGGATCTGTGCTGTATCTAAACGGTACTGCGATGGCGCAGAACTTGCAGCACACTTGGATTTTCCAGTGTATCTCAGTTTTGGTAACAGAGTTCTCTCTTCACAGTTTATGGCCAGTCGTCCTAGAACCACGTCCATGGAGTCCTGTGGAAAGTTTTATTGTCAGAGCTGCTTTTATTATTGTGGTCTTTTATTATTTATTGTCAACTCCTACTGAAATGTATCTTCAGCCCAAAAAGACGGTTGAGCTTGTACTTCATCGACTTCTCAGTTGTTGTATTTCTGTTGTTTGCATGCCTCTTTGCATGTTGTCATGATGACATTTCGACCAATCAGAAAGCAGTGATGCAGTCTGCTCGGTGCAGCCCGCTTTCGGCCCAGCCATCGAGCAGGTGGGGAACGGCTCGGGTGCTTGTCGTCTACATATATGTATATTTATATGTATATTTTGTACAATACAGCTATACACACTATATTCTAGATTTTGTACTGTACATCTTTAGACTGTATATTGAGCATTTTTATTTGATACTATATAGTATTCTATTTTTATTTTATTCTATTCTGTTGTTTTTCTTAATTTTGCTGCTCTTAACTTTGTACTATCCACTTTCTGCCATTACTAAGCAAATTTCCCACTTGTGTGACTAATAAAGGTTTATCTTATCTTATCTTATCTTCTTTTATTTGTAATGGAAAAACATTGTTCGTGGTCCAGCACAGTTCCTTGTGCCAGTGGAAACATGCCATTAGTCACTCTGTTGAATGTTGCTATATGTTGCATATAGCACTGTGGTAAAATTTTGTACCATCATATGGACGTGTTCACAGCTGCTGTTGACAGTGACCTTGAACCTTACAAAACTAAAGTTTAGTTTTATCAAGATATGGAGAAAATGACTCTATTATCTTTAAAAATGTTTGTTTTGTCGTAATAGTTCAATTCATTTCAGTTTTTTTGGATAGCATTTTTTTAAACTGATGTCACAAAGCAGCTGTACAGAATCTGGGTCTGAGCCCCTAGTGAGCAGGTCAAAGGTGGCAAAGGAGAAAAAAACTCCCTAAAGCTGAAGGAAGAAACCTCAAGACCAAGACTCAAAAGGGGAACCTGTCCTCCTCTTGTCGACCCCGGAGAGTGAGGGAGACTAAACGACCTAAAAATAATGATATAAGAAACCTGAGATGTCTAGAAAACAAACAATAACCAGAGGAGTAAAAGGCCAGTTCAGGTTTAGGCTGTTGCAGGGTGGGGCTGAAGGTGGTTGCTAGGGTGAACATGGCATAAAAGTTCTACAGAATATTAATATATTTTAAGAGTTCTATATATTAACATTAGTAAACATAGCGTTAGTGATACTAACATTACTGATATT
This sequence comes from Alestes dentex, assembly GCA_037576975.1. Classification (NCBI taxonomy): domain Eukaryota; kingdom Metazoa; phylum Chordata; class Actinopteri; order Characiformes; family Alestidae; genus Alestes; species Alestes dentex. The sequence continues at coordinate 5,191 of JBBIGA010049007.1, forward strand.
AACATTAGCAAAGTATCATAAGTAATAATAACATTAGGAATCATTTACATTACTGACATTAGCAGAGCAAAACTAGAGAAACAAACTTCAGACACGAAACAGGGGTATAAAATTGAACCTTGCGCTGATCTATTTATCCAAAATACTGATCCAGCCAGGGAACAAGAGTGTGTGTGTGTGTGTGTGTGTGCGTGTGTGTGTGTGTGTCTGTGTGTGTGTGTGTGTCAGAGGTTTTTGTGGCTGTGTTGGAGCGTATGAACAGAACAGCGTGTGCGTTTGCTTTGGTGGGTTTAATTTCCTCTCCGACTTTGTTATTCAGCAGTGTGTTTACTGAGCACACATACACACTGATGTTTCTGCTCTCATTACTCTGTAGAGAGACACACACACACACACACACACACACTGCAGTCTGATCAAACAGCAGCAGAAACACTGCAGCCCCCCGCGGCCGTGCCCATGGTTTTGTCCTATAGCTCCGAGGCTTTTGTCTGGTGTTTCTGAATCAGACGGACAGACTGACAGGACTTCACTTTCCGTGCTTGGATTTTTGTCACTCATGATGTTTAGACTGGCCAGAATTTACCAAAGTATCTAGCTGATCATGTTGTGATTTAGTTGTGTTATATGAAGTTTTCAAGGTTATACTAATTTACAAACACTCATTTACATGGGGTTCCCACTTAGAAACACCTCTCTTCACTCACTGGACACTTTTTTAGAAACACCTACTTTGTTCTTCCACTCACTGGCCACTTTATTAGAAACACATTCATTATTCTTCTGCTCATTGACCACTTTATCAGAAACAAATCTTTTATAGCTCCACTATACAGGTTTGTGGTTACAGACTGTACTTGGTCTCTTGGTGTACAGTTTATCAGCCCCCTCTACCCCTTTCGTCACTGGTCAGTTTTTGGCCACAGGACCACTGTTGTTTATATATGTTTTTTGTTGTGTTTTCAGCACAGCAATGTCACTGATTTTGTAGTGCTCCTGGAAGCATGTGTGGTGCTGGTACTCTCAGGTTGCGAGTGGGTCCACCTCCCAAAAATACCTCTGTGGTCAGAAACTGACCCCTGATGAAGACCTAGAGGAACTAATGCATCAGATGGATTACAGACTCTTGACCAGCTAGGAGGAGCTTCAAAGCAGGTGTTTCTGATAAAGTGACCAGTGAAATGAATCTTCCTAATTTGTGTTTCCTTTGCAAAATCAAATTCTGCTCTGTTATCTTCTGTCCCTTCCACACAGTCTCCCTGAACAACCAGACTGGCCACCTGTCTCCTGCTGAAACTGACTCCTATGAGCCCTAATTGACCGAACCTTAGAAAAACAAACAGGCCCTCTCCGCACCTGCAACATGTAACATAATGCCTGCCTGTCTCTGGGTGGGGTGTGTGTATCGCTGGGTCATGGAGTGTGTGTTGGCACAGCTGGGTTGCACTAACCACTAGTTTTTTCATTTGTCTCTTCCAATAATTCCTACCTAATATTGTGAAGAAATATGTTATAGATAAAGGGATGCAAGAATCATTTTGTAAAGGTGCACCTTTGGTTCAAACCTTTCCTGTGATTTGTTGTTTTCATTTTGTTCTTCTACTTCAGAAGTTTTTACTGTAGACTTGGGAGGCCGTCAGTGTAACGTGATGTGTGTTCAAGTGGTTGCGCTTGAACACAGATCACTGGGAATAAAGTTCTTTTCTTTAGTGTTGTTTTTCTGTCATCTGAGGGACAAAGTTTATTTTACTGCACGCTGTAATAAAGGACTAAGGCTGAAGGTCTACAAACCCCACTTCAGGCCCCCCAGATGGTCTTCCATCCAGTTAGGTTGGAGCAGAAACGTCCACCATATGACCAGTCTGAAGAGCTAGAAGCGTCATAGGTACGCGGTTTTCTTAGCTTTCCAAAGAAAATCATGTATCTCTTCTGTATCTATCGTTTTTATTTTTATTTTTCAACCTGATTTGAACAGAACAGCTGCCCTTGGCACTGTGGGGAGCATTAGAGCAATAAACCATGGAGCCATGGATGGAGGTGTGCTGGTCTGATGGCACCAGGATGCTCTGTGGGAAGAAATGCAGCTGTAAACACTCCAGTCAGTCAGGGACTTCTGAAGAAATTCACTAATGTAAATCAGAACCTGACACATCACTGTAAATCAGAACGTGACACATCAGGACTTCAGTCAGGCTCCTGAAGGCCTGAACAATGAGAGAGCTTGTTGAGCCACAGAGGAACCAGAGGAACTCATTCTGATTGGCTGATTGGATAATTTCCAAAGAAAATGGTAACTTCAGACTTTAAGGTAAATGCTACAGGATTAACTGAAAAACTGCTACAAACAATTTATATACATGCCCTCATACATTCATGCCAGAGTTTAAGATGTAAGCAAATCCAGCGTGGAAGTGTTCTCCACTGTTCCTTAAGAGCTAACCTAGAGAACCAAGAGAACCTTGAGAAGCCCAGATAAAGTCCCTAAGCTTACCAGCTAAGGACCTGAGTTGGAAATATTAGGAATAAGTTGACTAATCAGTGTAATATTATTTCATTTAACGCAGTTTGCCAACAAATGCACCAGTCAAAATGAATAAATGTGCAGGTTATGGGCATTATTTACAAAGGTGCCATTATTCAAGATAGTTTAAAGAAGATTTTCGTTTTTTTGGGTGTGTTGAGGTGATCAGCAACCCGAGTCTTGTTTGAGTCTCAAGTTATTTTGGTAGGTTTGTTGTGAAATGGTTCTTTTTAGAGAAACTTGTCTTTACAGTGTTGGTGAATGGGGCCACTGGCCTTGATGCTCGCAACACAAATCTAAAGTAAAGTGGCCGCTTATAGTGGTATGTAAACACAACACAGCACACAGTGTGAACAGTGTGAAATTCTTTCTCTGCATTTAGCCCACACACCAAGTGAAGCTGGGGGCTATTACCAACAAGGGGAGTGTGTGGGGACGATACCTTGCTCAAGGGGACCTCAGCGATGACACTGGTAGTGTTGGGATTCAAACCTTCTGTCAACCTTCTGATTGCAGGGGCAACTGCCTAACCACTAGGCCACCAGCTGCTTCAAGTGTCTTCTGTTTATATGGAATGATGGTAAAATAGTGGTAAATGTGAACTAAATTGTGATGTTAGGAATGTGAATGTTGCTATAACACACAATATACTGTGCAGCCCCAATACAGTGTTATACAACTGTAGACTTAAAGAATATGGGAAGGGTCTTTATTCAGGGGGATTATGGCCTCGGGAAAGACAATAATTAAGACCTTCTCCAGTTCCAGCTCTAGCTGCCCACCGGCCCACTGCTGTGCTGTGACCTTTACCATTAAAACCATGTGTGGGTCTCCCTGAGGGTCAGTGACGAGAGAGAGCACAACCTTGCCTGATTTATCGAGGATAAACATCCAGAATTATGGAGCATTCCTGTGGATGTGGATCTGCCCAATAGGTGGAGCTCAGAGCAAAAATAAGATAGGAGTTCTGGTTCAAATTAGGGCTGTCTGCCAATTATGTGAGTAAGCAATAGTTTTGTAATAGTATTTTTATTTGGGGGAGGCATCGGCATTGTTAAGCTGTCCTCACCACTTTTTTGTCAAGGATTATTTCATCCACAGCCCCGTCGACAAATACAGTCACCACCAAAACCCGATCCCACCCTCCATCCATGTCTACAAGACCAATCGCCAAATACTACATGCATCAGTGAGATCCTTCTGGTGTGGGTTCCCTCTTTCAGTGATTCTCACAAAAACAATTTGAATGCTAATTGAATATCTGAGTTATTTTAGCCCTACTACTGGTTTCTTATGGTGAGTGGCAACCAGCGTTAAGGAGCAAGACCACCACCTGCTGTTGCAGTGTTGACCAGATAGTTACTAGAGCTGGTGTGTTTCCGATATTATGTTTGTTATAAAAGTATCAATATTTCATTCTTTTAAATATCACAGTTATTGTCAGTATCTTGTGACACCCCTCACCCCCTGAAAAAGCCACTTATTTTCCAGGCTTTAAACAGAAGCTCCTTATTTAGGGATGACGTTCATTATAGCTCTCTGCAAGTTGCTCTGGATAAAAACTAAATGACAAACCGTAGCACAGGCTCATCCTGAAGCTTGATAAATGATCTACAGTGCTGAACGTATTAATAATGACTGAAAGTCAGCAGGAGTTCTAACTGCTCCACACTGGCTTTTTCTGTTGGACGCAGTCAAACTGATACCCAGAAGAATGTTCCAGTGAGATGAGAGAGAAAGAAAGAGAGAGAGTGGCCAGAAAGAGTGTGTGTGTGTGTGTGTGTGTGTATGAGAGAGAAAGACAGAGAGAGCGAGAGAGAGTGTATGTGTGTGCAAAAGAGAGGGAGAGAGAAAGAGGAAGACAGAGAGGATAGAAAGAGAGCGAGAGAGAGAGAGAGAGAGAGAGAGAGAGAAAGAGAGAGAGAGAGAGAGAGAGAGAGAGAGAGAGAATTAGAGGGTAGAAAGTGTAAATGGTTCAGCAGCTTGTCACTTTATCATTCTGTTTTGGAACATTTTCCTCCAAGACCCCCTCATTAAGGGCCCCTCAGACTGAACTATGCTGAAACTAGGCTTTTCCCCAACCTTTCCTGTTTTAGAAGTGATCTCTGTGGATGGATTTACTGCAAAGCATGGGCAGCAAAGATTCACGTCTGACACAAAAGTAATGAGTGCAGTGTTTGTGTAAGGAACTCAGTGTTCCAGACTCCATTACAGTCCACCAAAAGGTAATACTGAAAACTGACAGAAACCAAATAAACAGACCCCCTCAGCGACACAGTGTTGAATCTTTCAATACCCCACCAATAATCACGTATTTATGGTTTAACGAATCTAAACACAATTGGGACCACTAGTGAAATGCTTCTATTTTGAATTCTTTTCCAGTGTAATGCATATTTTTAAAAATAATTTTATTAAATACAAGCCTTTTTAAAACAGCTGTATCATTGTCCTACTGCTCAGTAACAATATGACTTACTGCAATCTGTAAAACTGAACTAAACTTCCCCATGTAGCCAAATGCTGTGAGCAGCCTTTTTACACAACAGGGTCTGTTTTCACAAACCGCCTCAGGTCATAAATACAGAAGAATCTGATCTAAAATCAGTCCTTATTGTGTACCCCAGTCCCAGCCCAAAATAGTTGCCTGTATTGCGGAAGTTTAGTTCGTTTTTGTAGCTCACAGTAAGTCATTTTGTGTCTTAAACCACATCCACAAGTCTGCTCCACCTCAGTGAAGAGCTGGATGGGGTTTGAGTGGGTTGAGAGAAGTTTTGGGGATGTACGTACAGAAAAGAGTTGGGTAACTAGCTCTAGTTCTAAAGGAAAGAAGCAAAATCTGGTCTCCAAGCATGTCTCCAAGGTCAGTGGAGCACCATAGACATGCGAACTGTTCCTTTAACCTTCAAGATCACATGAGACTAATCTAATTATTTGAGAACTAAACAGCCTTGATGAAACTGGCAGGGACGTGTGTGAGTGTCTGTGTGTTTCGCCTTGACTTCCTGCACTGTCAGGGGTTTCATTAGAGACATATGGACCTCTTCAGGCTCGTAATGAGCCGCTCCTTGTTAGATTCAGTGACAGGGCTATTGTTTGAGCTGGAAGGCGCACGGACAGAGCTGGGTTAAAACAAAGCCAAGCATTGTCAGACGGACAAGATGAGAGGATGGGAAAGACAGCACGGGATGAAAACATCATGAGCTGCCAGGAAGGAATTACAGAGAATCTGACCTAAACCAACATCCCCTCGTTACCATGGCCTTGAAAATGAGCAGGTTTTTGTTTGATCTCTGAGCTAACTGTTGCTTAGTACTGACCCAAGTATAAGAGTCTTTAAGTATTTGTTTTCTTTCATTAACCGGGATTTGGGTCGAATTTCAAAACTTGGTTTGGTTTTGATGCTTACATGAAAAGAAAAATGGCTGTTACTGTGTGGTAAAATTAAAAAAAAATTAAAAACAAACTATAAAGGTGCATTGCCTGAAAATGCAGTGAATACACAGCTGTATTTGTATTTGTATTTTTCTGAAATTAGTGGAACATACAAACTTTGGCCTACCATTCATTCCTAAAGGAAAAAGGTGGGTGAAAAAAAGGCTTGCTGGAAAACGTTTCTTGTCAAAAAATCCTATAAAAAAAATCTAATACAAGTACACCATTCCCAATCAGTCTGAACAATACATAGTTGGAACAATGACGGTATCTAAAAACTGCAGGTTAACAAGAACAAGAAGAAAAATAATGTAAACAAATAGCAATAGACTCTAAAACTACAACTAAAAAGCTGATATTGATAAATATAAGTATCATTCCTGTCCACTATACCTTCACAGTATTTGAACAATGTGGAACAGAATATTCAAATTGGATGCCAACTTCTGCTTTGTCTCTTAGTCTTAAATCATGCGGAGTCATTCTGTTATCTCGAATAGACTTGATTGTGTGGTTTCTGTAAGGAGGAAACTGTGGAAATGGAATTTTTGCTGAACCGTTCCTTCAGGTGTGGCCAGTATTTTTCATTGCTGAGGTTGGGAAGGGCGTTCAAATGTGATGTTCCCATCAAAAATTATGAACCTCCATCACTGCTAATTGCCAGAATTCATTATATAAAGCCTCTCGCGTTCATTTTCATTCAACAGTACACCACATGTTTAATGTTCTCGCTGCAATTTGTGCTGCGAATGCAGATGCTAAAAAGGGCGTGATTCCTGTGGGATTTCCAGGAATTTCAAACCAGAACATCTGCGAGTGATAAACCACCTAAAAACAAAAGGTCCAGTCCATCACAATGAAATATATGACTTGTTTAGTCTGTTACTTTATTATCATTAAATTACTTCATTATGAATAATATTTTTTACTTTATTATTGTTACTTTTTAATCAACTTTGAATATGATCACTGACTGTGATCTGCCATTTTCAAACATTTCACATAAACCAGAGACATGCCGTACAGAGCACATGGGATTCAGACCCACCTGCATAAAAGCTCAGCTTTAATGGATATTTCATTCTGTCTCTCTTCCAGAACAGTACATTCCAACATCCCTGAAGGTTTCTAGAGACAGACGGCAGCTGCACAGTGTTCCTCTCCTCATTATCAGACACAGTGCAGGAGACAGGAGGACTACTTTCACCTTACTGTGCATCAACTTTACACCTTTGCACTTTATACGTTACTCTTTTATGAGGCACATAACTTAGCTCCATGCACAAAACACATCTATGTTACATTTGTACTTGAATACTGTCTCAGAGATACTGTATTTTTAGATAGACTGTATATTTATATTGCTATTGCGCTTTTACACATATGAAGCACACAGTTACATTCCAGTGTTCTGTTTATTACCCACTTGACGCAACTTTTGCACAATTATCGAATGTTACAAATTATTCTTGTACGAAATTGCACATTTTTGCTTATATAAATAAGAATGTATTTATATATGTGTTTTCAATGAGTCTTTTTGTACACTGTAAAATCTGGAATCTCATCTCACTGTATACTTGTATATAGCTGAAAAGAAAAATTTTACCTTGACGTTTTATCTGAAAAGGTGCAGATTCATTAGCAGGCAGTGGAAGACGTGCAACTGGAGCAAATACAAGAACAATTCATGAAACAATTCACGGATTGTCAAAACAAAAAAAAACTCATGGAGCAATGGGTAGAACTGTTAAAATTTTGGTAGGAGCCTAGTGGGTAAAACACTTGCCTGTGAACCCGATGATCACAAAGTTGCAGGTTCA
>JBBIGA010049029.1:0-12968 GCA_037576975.1 Alestes dentex
ACACACACACACACACACTCTCTCTCTCTCTCTCTCTCTCTCTCTCTCACACACACACACACACACACACACACACAAACGCACTCTCTCTCACACACACACACTCTCTCTCTTTAGGCACATATTTTCTAAAACTGTCTTGATATAATTGGCTGCTTCCCCAACACTCCCCCACCCCCACACACACAAACAAACAGGTTGCTCCTTCAGTAGCGAATCTGGCTAATTATCTGTTTCTTAAACACGCCAAAAGAGGCCGTGAAGTGAATGAAGCGGTCCACGTACCCAGAAGAGGAGGTTGAAGACGAAGATCAGGTATTTCACACACGTTATTCCTCCTGGAAGCCCCATTACGCTGCTGCTACTGTTCAGATCGTTCCTCACTACAGGCGCTGAACCAGGACGCGGCCGTACCTCTACTCTTAAACCGCTGGAGCTTTTTGGGGTGGTGTGGAAAACTACTTTAGCAACGGTCTGTGGTCCAGATCACCTATCCTGCCAAGCCGACTAAAACGTTTAAGCAGTTGAAAAGCGTCCGAGATGTGGACATGCTTTGTCGTTTGTCCCCGCCCGTCTCTCTGGGGAGAAGCTCGGAGCTGTAAATTCAGGAAGTTCCCCTCCTCTCACCTCACTGTAACCCAGCCAGCTCACCTCCTTCTGTCTTCCTTCTTACCCTGATTTACTCTCTTTCCCTCTCTGAAACAGAACGTTACTCTAAAAACCCACCATTACGCAGGTAATAGTGCACCCAGCTGAAAGGAAGCGTGCCATTCCCCTTGATAACTGTATATTCAACTGTTACTTTCCTAGACATGTGGATAAACTAGGTTAAGGGTTACGGGGGGTTAAGTGTTTGTTTAGAGCCTGCGGCCAGTTTCCAAAGGCCTGAAACAGCCTGAAAAGTGTTAAATAATTATTCACGAGTTACCCTCCGCAATTCAACAAACGATGTTTTTAGTCAAAGGGGCTAAAACATGAATGCATGCATTTTTATTTTATTGTATGTGGTTACTAGCCTTAAGGTGTCAGTATAACCCATGCAGTATAATATAATAATGACTGTAATAAAACGGTCAATGGATATGTGTGAGTGGCTATGTGTGAGTCTGTGTATGCGTGGGGGTGTTTGTGTGGGTGTGTGTGCGCGGAACCACACCGTGACTCCCGAATAATGCAACTATAATATCGAGGAAAGGACAGGAAGAATTAAGTGCTATAAAGTGTGAGAGTAGATCCCCCAGCCTGGATCTGTGGTATATTTTGGAGGCGTTCAGACTAGTGTGCTCCAGCACGCGCCTCTTCTCTCCTAACAGGCCCTGCAGGCGGCCCGTAATGAGTTTGCGCGTGGGATTATGGGTTCTATAAATAGTGGCTCAGATTAAACACAATCTGGGATGCGTGTTTGGATAAAATCCCGCTGGACTAAAAAACCCACCTAACCTGTCCCACAGCCACAGCGGGGCAGAGGCGCTCGTAGTCATGAGTGAGGTCAGGGGAGCCCCATCAGAATTCAAGACCTGTCCCGCCACACAAATAGACAAATAGACACACACACACACACACACACACATGAACCCAGACTAATTTTAGATCGTTGACCCTGCCCCGCTACAAGAACACACGGTGCTCTCACTTATATACACATATATTTACCCAAACTATCAGCAAAATAAGCAGTGAAATGAAGTCCTATGCACACAAACCACACACAAACTATGCACACACACACACACACACACACATACACATACGCACTGGAATTACGTCAATTTAACATGCAGGCAAATTTGTGTTTCGAGCCGTCCCGGATCGAAACGCTCGCCCACGGCTCATGTCACGAGAACCATGGCTCATGTGCTGTGCCATACGCACACGCACACAGATGCTGAAGTCGGGTCCGGTCCGCTGTGTTATGAGAGCCATCACATGCACATACATGCACACATACATAGACATGCATGCATGTACTCACCCAGAATATGAAATTGAAGGCGAACATTAAGTACTTCACGCACATCTCTCCTCCGGTCAGGGCCGCCATCACGCCAGTCTGCCTGTCTGAGCCTCTCTCTGCCTCACCGAGTCTGGAGACGAAGGAAAGCGTGCGCTGGACGGTTTGGAAGAGACGCGCGAACGACTCTGTCCGCGTCCGATTATTTTTCCCACCCGTATTCCAGTGGACCGCACCCCCCTGCACTGAGATTGGCTAGTAGTTCATTCCCATGGAGTACCGGACTCGGTATGAGTATGACCAAAGCTAAAGCCAGAGGTGGGACACTATTGGCCAATCAACATGCAGGAGGCGGGGTTTGTCGGAAAACAGGTGGAAATAAAGAAATAAAGAGAAATTAATAAATAGGGCTTCTCGCGCGTGCTACATCTGCTTCGTTTCCACTTTACGTCCCCATATCGAACCAAACTCGTCCTCCTCCATCGGTCCCTGGCACGACTGTTCCTTTCAAGAAGAACATGTTGGTATGAGTAATATTTTGGTTCATGTTGGCTTCGTTCAGCTTCTGTTGTAATGCTACTCATGGCAATGACGTCATGCCCCCCCATCCCCAGCTCAGGTCAGTATTTGCGCGCACACGCGTGCACACACAGACACACGTTGGTATTACAAGATCTGTGAGGATATTCCCTTTGATTTGTGTAATGCTGTACTTCAGCAATATTTAACCTGACCCCAACCTGAACCTCCGTAACAGAAAAGACAATCTTTCTGCTTTTTAAGTTTTTCCCCAAAAAAACTGAATTTGTGATGAAGACCAGCAAAATGTCCCCATTTCTATAGGTTTTAGCATTTCTGTCATTATAAGGACGTGGACACGAAGAGACAAATGCACAGGCGCACGCGAGCGCGCGCGCACACACACACACACACACACACACACACACACACTATGCGTGTAACCTACTTGTATAAATTCTACTTGTATAAAAAATTAGTCATTCTAGGATAGATGGTACATTTCGTCTCTCCCATATTAACCTTTTGTTGTCCCTCCAAAAAACTTTCTTAAATCCTTCCTGAACAATAACACTATTATATTCTTTTAAAATTATATTTATATTTATATTTATTTTCTAATTTTGCTATTAATAATGACTGATATATAAAATATTAGTTAAAAGATTCTCACCCCCACCTTATTGACTATCTTTTGATTTCTGTATCTCCCACACCTGTGTTTTCTTAGTATTTAAGTTTCCTGTGTTCTTGGGCTCTTGTGTACTTGTTGCTTTTCTTTATTTGCTCTGGAATCTTGTTAGTTTCTCATGTTATGTTTGTTGTCTCCCCATTTCAATTTGTGACCTTGTTTTTTTTCATCAAGTGCTCTTTTCATCAAGAGAGCTGGACTCCCTACAGAGGTGCATCTGACATTCTTCTCACAGATCTGCCAACTTAACCAGCAACTGAGGATGCAGGAACACGACTTTGCACTGCTTTATGTTGCAGGGCTCACCAACCTCTCACCATGCTGGCTGCTCAGAAAAGAACTGAACTTACATTGCAGATCAAGGTGATGTGGATTCAGCCACTGCGGTTTGGGAGAGCTTTGTGTCCCCCTACAGCAGTTCCTGTGTCAGTTGCCTTACTCAAATCACAACCCCCTTTGTTATCCATTCATCTGCCTTTAGCTCCAACCCCGCTTAGTTCTGCATCCTTCCCCAGCTGTCCATCAGTTTAGTTTTAGGTCTTCCCTGGCTACACTTACACAATCCCTTAGTCAACTGGTGCTCAGGCTCTGTCAACCCTAGTCTCCTCTCCAAGCAGTTGACCCGCCCCGCCAGTTTAGTCCCTCTCCTTTCCACCTCTGTCTTGAGCCCCCTTCCAAGTGTACATCCCCTGCATCCTGACTGAGTACTCTTAATGGCAGCAATGTTCAGTGCTCAAAGAGCTACCCCAGGTCCACCACACAGGCCCTGGAACTGTGCAGTTGACCTCCTGACTGGGTTATTCCCCTCTCAGACACATCCCTACCCCCTTTCTGAACCTGAAACATGGGCCATGGAGGAATATGTGTTTGAGGCGGTCCAAAACCAGTTCATTCACCTGTCCATGGCATCAGCATCTGTGAGGTTCTTTTATGTGAAAACAAGGATGGTAGACTTTGGCCCTGCATTGACTGCTGTCATGGTGAAATACAAGTACCAACTTCTATTAATCTTTGTGGCCACTGAGTGAAGGGGTATTTCACTAATCTATGGTAATTTATTTGGCATAATTATACGTAGAAATCCTCTACGATTAAGTTTAAACTCATGTCTGATCAGTGTCTGTACAATACAGTTCAAGCTCAGTAAACTGTCCCTCTGAGGAGACAATGGCTTATTATATAAACTGCATTGAATCCCTTATTGTGTAAAATGACCCTGAAGACCAGACTGGACATGCAGGTGTCCGGACTGGAAGTGAAGATGGAATAATGCTTCACTGAGTAAGATGGCCTTCAAGGCCAGACTGGGCATGCAGGTGTCCAGGTTGGAGGTGCCAAGAGGTTGGGGTTAAGCAACTTGGATAGTAAAATTTTATAGGTAGAAACAAAGAATGACGGAGCTAAGTTGATAAGGAGATTTAACTTTATTGGTAGAGTGGGTTGTATTGGAAAGGTGGGTGGTAAACCTTGAAAAATGTATTAGAACTCATGTACAGAGCCCAGTGGAGCGAGCGAGCATCAAGACTGGAGAAGAAGAAGCAGCTCCCACGGGCTGTTATTAACCTGTGAATAAATCGCACCGTATCTTTCTGACACCGTTTGTTTTTTTGGTCTTCAATCACTGGAACCTAGAGTATATCCAGCAAGCAAGGCAGTTAAATACCCATCACAAGGAGAGAGCCTTGTTTTTCTAGATTTAACATCATCTTTACCTATAAGCCTGGTACCAACTCTATCTTGCGTTACTCTCTGTGGACATATGTGCCCTGGTGTGGTCTTGATTCATGTTGGCACAGATCAAGACCTGCAGGGATCTGCCTGCAGGCAAGTTGCTCCTACTGCCGATTACCACAAGCCCCTAGAGACACATTGCCATAGATTTAGTTGCCGAGTTCCCACTGTCAAGAGGCAAAAATGTATTCTTGTGATGGTTGACTGCTTTTCAAATGAGTGATGATTCATACCATTTGTGTCTTTTCCTTCTGCCCTCCAGGTTGCAGAAGTCCTCCTCTTATGGGGTGTGTTCTGCTTTTGTGGCTTCCTGGAGGACATCCTGTCTGACCACGGTCTTCAGTTTACATCTCAGGTGTGGAAAGCATTTTTTAAGCTCCTCGGGACCACAGTCCGCCTCACATCTGTCTGCCACGCTCAACCAATGTCTCCCTGTAGAAATATATACCTTAGTTATATCGGCCCATTTCTTGTCTTGTTTTAACCCTGTCTCATACAAATTACAGCTTCTGAAGGTTCTCTTTACTGTCATAATCTTCACACTCATACACTTGTAAAATTGTATAAAGAAACTTCAGATAATGTAAGGGTTCTTGAAAGATCCTTTACATTATATGTGTCATACACAAGCACAAGAATGGATGCACAAGTGCTCAATGATCAAAACAAAAAGAAGAATGAAGAACAAGCTAAACTCAGGTCAGTCTGCAGCTGTGTAGCCCCGTACACAGCAAGTGATGCACAGTGTATTCTGACATCTTTCTATAACAGCTAGCTTTGATTTTTTAACACTAGGACTGCTTTAATAGGTACCAGCCATTGCACACCGGGAACACCCTACAAGACCTGCCATTTAGGTGATGCTCAGCCCAGTCATCTAGCCATCATGATTTGGTTCTTTGGCTCAATCATAGACCCTAACACTTGTTCATTTTTCCTGCTTCCAGCACATCAACTTCAAGAACTGGCTGTTTACTTGCTTTCTATAATACCCCATCTCGTAAATGGTGCCGCTTTAAAAAGATAATCAGTGTTATTCACTTCACTTGTGGTTTTGATGTTGTGGCTAATCAGTGCATACACACACTTATATGAGTAAAAATGATAATGTAAAAATGGTTGGTTGAAGCCATGATTGCTTGGCAACATATATGTTTGTGTGAATATATGTGTGTGTGTGTGTGTGTGTATGTGTGTAGGGGGTGGTGTTCCTGTGTAAAGGAGTTCACTGTTCATTTTGCTGATCGTTTGGGTAATATATGGGTGGATAAGTGAGAGAGTGTGTGTAGGATGTGCACTTTGTGTTCTTGGCAGTGGGTAGGATGTCAAAGAGGTGCTGGTCCAGGAGAACCGCTGTTTTATTTGATTATATGATTTTGTAACAGTGTGTATGTGGGTCTGCAGTACTTGTGTGGTTTCTGATGCTGAGTGATTTGCTGGGTTTCTGTGACCCAGTGTGTGCTCTGCAGGCAGGACCTGTATGCGGTGTGTCTGCGTGAGAGAGTGTGTTTGTGTGTGTTATAAATGTTTAGCTTGGCACTACTATACTCTGTTGGTTTGTCTTATCAATCGTCACTGCCAGACTAATCTTTTTGGTTCCTTCTGTGCCCAGACTTCCTCCCATTGTTCGCCCTTAATGAGAGCAAGAAAGGAAATCACACATCTCTCTCTCTCTCTCTCCCTCTAGTTCTCTTGTTTTGTCTCTCTTTCTCCCTCTCCTATAAAATCATGCCTTCATTTCTTGTCAGGGCTCTGGTTATGTCCCCAGCCTTGGGAGACGCAGGAGAACAAAGAAACAGTGAAGGACTGGGGACACACGGCAGGTGACAGGAGCCAAGCTGGTGACTAAAGGCACGGGTGCATTCTGTCCTTAAGGTAACTGGTGCTGAGCATGTATATTCATAATATTTTTTTCTGCTTTGTAGAGTGAATTGGTCTTGCACTTTGGATGACCTAAGGTAGTGCTATATGTATGTCAGTTTGCTTACAGTGTGTATGTGTGTGCATGGGGTAGTTGGAGAAAGTGAAACTTTTAAATGATCCTTTTTGTTGATTTTGCTTAAAATTATGCTGCTCGAGTACCAGTACTTTATCTTACTATGTCTGGCCACTTCAGGCACTTTATTCATTAAGTGATGTGTATGAACTGCTTAAGAGCTGTGTCCTGCTTTTCAAGGTCATTTGGTGATAATACGTTTTGTGTATTCTTTATAGATACTTAACTACCTTTAATTTTCCCGTAATCTTAACCTTAAAATTAGAACCTTTCAAGCAAACTTACACAATTTTCCATTTATCCCAGAAATAGTCGATCAGCCAAGACATGGTTACTTACTGTGAACTATAAAATCCAACAAAACTTAATTAATACAAGAATGAATTTCAGACTATAAACAAGTCTTGGCAGATCAACTGTATTTGGGGTGAGTGAAAAACTGTGTACATTTAATTTGTCACTAAGCTACTCCTTTAACCTTAATGCAGAGCTTAAACCTAAAGCTAACCCTGGTCCTGACAATGCTGAAACTTTGCTGCTCCAAATAGTTTGGCCTAGTGGTTAGGGCGTTGGCCCTACAATCAGACGATTGGGGTTCAAATCCCAAGTGCTAGTGTCATCGCTGAGGTACCCTTGAGCAAGGTACCGTCCCCCCATGCTGCTCCCCGGGCGCCTCACTGGTGGCAGCCCACTGCTTCACTTGGTGAATGGGTTAAATGCAGAGAAATCATTTCACTGTATGTTGTACTTGTATGACTATGCATGTGATAAATAAAGAATCTTCTTCTTCTAGTTTGTAAACAACTGTTCATAACTGCAAATCTAAACTGTATCAGGCCAAAAAAGTGAGATACATCAGCATGTATCACCATTAGACCCTTAAAGTTATTAAGCTTATCATAATACTAACTACTGTAATTAATTTGTTTGATATGAACTTTTTGTTACAAATGTAAATTTCATGTTGCATCTGGGAGTGTGGCCAAGCTTAGTATCATGTAACCTCATGCTTAAATCATCACACATTTTACTTGATGGTGTATAATCTCTAAATGACTTGCTTAAATATTTACTCACTGCATAAAGTATAACATACTGTTGTGTATAAAAATAGGACAAATGCATGTTGCTTAGATAAAAACAGTAGTAGCAACTATCTTAACATATGTTGCCTATGTTGTGTCCATGCTGGAGTCCATTTATGTAAATTACACAATGTACGAGAGTCATAAACCTCTTAAACACGTATCTTTGAACACTAAACAGATATTGCCTGATTAACTATATTTGAATTTAAAGGAAAATTGTGTTTCATTTTTGCCCAAGCAATCGCTGTTGGGGAATTTAGATTGATTTGATTAGAGGAAGATTGTGATTAACATTTAATCAAGTCCCTCTTCCATGTTTTCCACAGATGAACAAGCTTCAACAGAGGGGATGGAGTGCCGTCAGTTGGCTTTTCTTCATTCATTTTGCAGGCAAGTGCTTTCCTGTTTGTTTCCCACTCCACTGTGCCGGTTTTTATACTTTGGAGGAAACCATGTTTGTCTGCAGTATGTTAGCATATTATATATTTAAAGTTAGGTTCTACAGAATATATGTATGCAAGAGAGA
Source organism: Alestes dentex (assembly GCA_037576975.1). Taxonomy (NCBI): domain Eukaryota; kingdom Metazoa; phylum Chordata; class Actinopteri; order Characiformes; family Alestidae; genus Alestes; species Alestes dentex. Next base: position 8,503 of record JBBIGA010049029.1, read on the forward strand.
AAAACAGAAGAATGGTGAGTTTAATCATTTCTCCCTTTCTCCTAGGTTGTGTTTCAGCGGAGGGGGGTGGTCGCTGTAGCCTGTTTGGCCGGCAGCACATACACACATTTGATGGAGTCATTTATGAGTTTCCTGGGGATTGTAGCTATAAGCTGGCTGGAGACTGCCATCACAGAACCTTTTCAATACTCGGTAACCCTACCTTGAACACAACATTTCTACATTTTTCCTACATATTTTAATGGTCGGAATCTACTTGTTGTTGATGTCTAGGTCCGTTGCATGGTTTGAGTGTGTGTAGGGGGTGCAGAATATGGCCTAAAGTATGTGGACACCTGACCATGTGAGCTTGTTGAAAATCCTATCAAAAACATGGAGCCCCTTTGCGGCAATAATAGCCTTTGGAATTTGTATTTATTCAGACAAAGCTGCATTTGTGAGGTCGTTTACTGAGGTTATTTACATTTACTGAAGACCTGGCTCACAATCAACATTCCAGTTCATCCCAGAGGTATCAAGCTGAGTTCAGGTCAGGGTTCTGTGCAGGTTCCTCCACATCAAATCATGTTTCATTGACCTTGCTTTGTGCACAGGGGCACAGTCATGCTGGAACAGGAAAGGGCCTTTCCCAAACTTGTGCCACAATGCTGGAACCATAAAATAGTCTAAAATGTATTTGTAACCTGTGGCATTAACATTACCCATTCACTGGAACCAAAGGGCCTAGCTCAAAAACAACCCTAGACCATTATCTCTTCTCCACCAAACTTTATGTTCGGCACAATGCATGAATGAGGATCGGTGGCCATTAACTTTTGGCCATATAGTGTTTGTGCATGCATGTATTTAACTCATGCTATTATTCAAAATGACTTTCAAAATCCATAAACAGTGGAAGCTGAATTATTGTGAAGTACCCAAAAAAAAGATTAATGACCTGAAGCACAAGTGCTCCGTTATAGCTTACTTTTTAGCTTGTTGACCTCAAAGACAAATTAAGTGCACACTTGTTTCTGCTTCTGTGGCTGTAGGTGATTTCTCCCAAGGCAGAAGGAAAGGAGTGACTGTTTTCCTTGGAGAGGCCTTTGAATTGCATCTGTCTGTGGATGGAAGCCTGTCGCAAGGAACAGAAAGGTTAATCTATTATAAACATTTGCAATTTTAATTTTTTATAAGTGTATTTAGGGTCAAACGGTTTTGTTATTAAGGAAAGTAAAACTTGTCAAGATGAAAAACTTTGGAATATTGGATAACATGTTTGTATTTATTTGGTGTTTTTCGGCTAATAAATAAAACTACACAGCTTTAAATATAGTTTTACAAGAGCTAATGGGCAGCCTGTGTGTATTCATTTACAGTTAGGTCCATAAGTATCTGGACATTGATGCATTTTCTCTCTGTATACCACCACAGTTAATTTGAAATTAAGCAGTCAAGATGTTTAATTTAAGGGGGGTTGATTTAAGCTTTAATTTAAGGGGTTAAATAAATAATATTAAATATATTTATTGTCGTAGTACTTGGATGAAATTCCTTTGCAGTCCATGAATGCCTGAAGTCTGTAACCCATGGGAATCATCAAATGCTGAGTTTCCTCCCTTGAGATGCTTTGCCAGGCCTTTTCGGCTGCTGATTTCAGTTGCTGCTTGTTTGTTGGTCTTTCTGTCTTCTGTTTTGTCTTCATTAACAAAAAAGCTGCTCTACTGGGCTGAGATCAGGTGTTTGACTTGGCCATTGAAGAACATCCCATTTCTTTTCCTTGATAAACTCTTGGGTTGCTTTCGCTGTATGTTTCTGAGCCATTATCAATTTGTACTGTAAAGCACCTTCCAGTCTGTTTTGCAGCATTTAGCTGAATTTAAGCCAAGAGTATAGCCCTATACAATTTACACTGCTACTTCTGTCAGCAGTCACATCATCGATAAACACCAGTCACCCAGTTCCTTCAGCCGCCATACATGCCAAAGCCATAATACTGCCTCCACCATGTTTAACAGATGATGTCATTGAGCTGTCCCTTTCCTTCTACATTTCTCTTCCCATCATTCTGGGACTAGTTGATCTTAGTTTCATCTGTCCAAAGAACCTTATTCCAGAACTGGGCAGGCTTTATAAAATGTTTAAATGTCTAATCTGAGCTTCCTGTTCATCAGTGTTAACCAGCGGTCTGCGTCTTAAGATGAATCCTCTGTATTTAAATTCATGAAGGCGTCTCATGATTGTAGTCTTTGACAGTGATACATTTACCTTCTCAAGAGTTCTCTTGACCTTTGCTAGATGTTGTAGAGGGGTTTGGTTCACCAAGGAAAGAATTCTGCAATCATTCACTTTTTTTGTTTTCCATGGTCTCCCATGCCATTTGATGTTGCTGAGCTCACCAGTGCATTCCTTGTTTTTAAGAATGTACCTAATTGTTGAACTGGGCACTCCTAAAGTTTTAGCCCTCTCTCTTCTTTTGTTTTTTCAGCCTAAAGATGGCCTCCTTCACTTCACTCACACCTTTTTTTCAGTTCCAATGAACAGCTAAGAAAATGCAAATTCAGTACTTTGAATCAGATCCAGACCTTTTATCTACTTAATAAATGGAATAGCATGTGCATGTATCATGGAATAGCATGTGCCTGTCAGTCAGACGTCCACTTACTTTTGAGCCTTTCACAATGGAGGGACTGTGAAAAATGGCTGTAATTTCTGAAATCTTAATGCTATACCTTTGTTAACCCCCCCTAACTTAAATCTAAAAGTTCTGTCACATCTTAGTTGCTTAATAGCAAATCCATTGCGTTGGTATATGGAGAGAGAAAATTACAAAAATTGTGTCAATGGCCAAATACGTATAGACCTACTGTTAAAATTCTACATGTGCCTGTGTTTCTTTGTGTCTGTGGATCTCTTTGTGTGTGTGTGTGTGTGCATGTGGATATGTGTGTGTGAGACAGGCTCCCTCTGCCATACGCTTCGAGCTCTGTGTTTGCAGGTTTTGAGTTGGGCAATGTGCGACTGTGGAGTGAGGAATTTGGCTTCTCCATCCGCATCGACCCTGCTCACAATATTCAGCTCACTCTCACCAAACACCATGGCAACCACACCTGTGGTCTCTGTGGCAATTACAACTCCGTCCCTGGTGATGACTACACTGCGCAAGAAGGTGAGTAATGGCTTGAGGAAGAAGGTGGAGCCCACTTCCTCCAGCAGACTAAACAGCAGGAAATGACAGTGTGCTTTATCAGTGCTCTGAATGTGTTCTTGAGTGCTTTCTCTCAATGACTGTCATTTAAGGTCTTTTAGGGTTTAGAGGTCTATTTATCTCTTACATTTAAGACGCAATCCAACAAAACAGCACACATTATAATACAAAGAGCTGGTGTGTGTTTGCATATGGATGTCTAGTCAGAATCAGAATCAGAAAGCTTTTTTGATCCCAGAGGAAACTGCTTAATGTGCAACTTTATATGTAGTAAATACTAGGGCTGCACCGAATATTCGGCCACCGAAAATAGGAAATTTTCGTTTTCGGGTTTTTTTTTCATGCAACCGAAACAGTGATGATGCAATGATGACGCAACCGCAGCCTGCACGCGCCTGTTTGGATTAAACTTGGTCCCTTTCAGCCCTTAAAGCGAACCTTATTCCAGAACTGGGCAGGCTTTATAAAATGTTTAAATGTCTAATCTGAGCTTCCTGTTCATCAGTGTTAACCAGCGGTCTGCGTCTTAAGATGAATCCTCTGTATTTAAATTCATGAAGGCGTCTCATGATTGTAGTCTTTGACAGTGATACATTTACCTTCTCAAGAGTTCTCTTGACCTTTGCTAGATGTTGTAGAGGGGTTTGGTTCACCAAGGAAAGAATTCTGCAATCATTCACTTTTTTTGTTTTCCATGGTCTCCCATGCCATTTGATGTTGCTGAGCTCACCAGTGCATTCCTTGTTTTTAAGAATGTACCTAACTGTTGAACTGGGCACTCCTAAAGTTTTAGCCCTCTCTCTTCTTTTGTTTTTTCAGCCTAAAGATGGCCTCCGATCGATTAGTCAGCATTTGTTTGCGTATATGTGAACACACCAAACGAACTCAGACCCTCTGAACGAACCGAACGGTTCACTTTGAGTCCGCGGCACGGTTCAGTTAACTCACGCTTTTTGAAAAACAAAGCGCTCCGAGTGTGCGTTGACTGTTTTGGCCCTGTAGGCTTACTGTACGTAGATCACGTGGGAAACCATATATGTCTATGCGGGAAACAACCGAAAATAAAGAAATAAACTAAAACATACGAATAAACGAATAAATGATCATAAAAAATAAAAACCCAATAAATACATAAATAAAGGGACTTGGAGATTTTTGTCAAGATCAAGTTCCTCTACTAAGCTGCTCAGACTGAAAGCATACTTGCTCTCCATCGGCTGAAGAACGATCTTTGTGGAAAATGTAGAAGTTTGGTAGAGCTTTTAACCATCTACTCTTA
>JBBIGA010049074.1:0-5000 GCA_037576975.1 Alestes dentex
ATATATATCCCCACCCCACCCCTACCCCCATTATTTATGGTGAATTAACAGCAGTGGTTCCTTAAAGTCTGTTACATTTTAAGGCTCGTTTCCTAATACGTTCCGTTTCCTAATTCCGAGCTCCTTGATGTCCGATTTGAAAAAAGGATTGCAAATATCTTTGCCCAGTTCTCACAAACGCACGCACGCACACACATACACACTCACTCACTCTTACGATTATGATCACGTGATTCTGAGCCTTTTGATGTCTCGCAAAGTAGTTTTTTCCCCTGATTACTTCCCGTACAAATGGTCAGCCAAGTCACACACACACACACACACACACACACACACACACACACACACACACACATACACTTTCACTCATTTAAAACACCCTCATCAGAGCATGTACTGAAAGGATTATTACGGCTGTTGCAGCTGGAGCTTGTGAAGGTGCTTTAAAGGATTTCTGTAAACTAAAGAAGATTTTAATGCTGTTGCTGGAATGTTCTCTGCAGCCCAGAACCACCACATAGCCGCTTGCCTTAAAGACCGTTTAAGGCGAGCGGCTTGCCTACACCTTCTTCATGTAGATGCTTTTAGTCTACAGTCACCTATGAATGTCCAGAGACCAGACTCAGGGCTTCCTGTTTTTCAAGCATTCATTCACTGTTTCTCATTTTGTTATATTTAGGGCTGGGCAGGTTAATGCGTTATTACCGCGTTAATGCGTTATTTACGTAACGCCGACGAGTTTTTTTGTCTACTTTCATTTTTCAGTTACTTTTTTGTGCTAGACCATTTCACCTCACTCTAACAGGGACACTTGCTACTGAACATAGACTGTTTATGCTGCTCCCTGATAAAAGAAAAATGTTTCTGCTGGTACCTGTTCAGAAAAAAAGGAAACACAAGTGTTAACTGTTACTCGGAAGGTGCCTATTAAAATGTTATGATCGTGGCTTTGGACTCTGAGGGTAACTTGTTTTTCTACAACTGGTTAAAAAGTGAATGCCCTGGCAGTGGCAAACAAATGCACTATTTTTGAATTCACTGTAGAATTTTGCGTATAACAATGCAATTAATCGTGAAAAAAAATTTCATCATTGCCCAGCATTAGTTAAATTGTGAGAAAACCTCATGTCACTGAAATGGTTGCTGTGTCAGAGAAGGTAAAAACATTATTGGAACATTATTGGAAAGGTTTGCTTTCCAAAATTTCTGTTGATCCATTTGTCAGTGTGATGGAGAGCATGCGAGTACACAACCACAAATCATTGTGAACACCCAGCAAACACACTGAAAAAAATACATGACCTGCCGTACAAACTTCAATACTTTAGGCAGGCACTATGGGCGGAGATGACTTTTTTGATCCTGTCAGTCATTTCTTTTTTTCTTTATTTTTTTAATAAATTGAATCTATAGTACATATTTCCTTAATTTGTGATGATGAAAATGTCAAAAAGAAATCTGTTTATTTCACTGTGTTAATCAGTTATCGTCTGCTTGTTTCCTGTAGAGTATAAATATAATTCTCAAGTATGTGAGTTTGTTTTCAGCTAATCACAGCCACAAATGTTGCAGGTTTTCTATGATCTTACGTGGTAATGTAGTTAAGGGACCCACTCTAAATCAGCTTTTCTCTCCATTCAGGGCTAAAAACACTGAGTATTTATGACATTACTTTTTATTTCCTCACCATGCATTTTGTCAAAGTTATGAAATCTGAGTGACTTTACAATAAAATGTTCCTTATAAATAGTTTATGAAAGGTTAAAAATGTTAGTTAATGTTTGTTATACATTACAAGTCATTAATAAGCAGTTATAAATAATAAGGACAGGATTTAGTTGTTATATGTGAGCAGCTGGAGGCCGGGTGTTTGGGAAGATGTCCTTGCAATCAGAAGGTTGTGGGTTCAAATACCAGGACTGCTAGTGGCACCATTGAGGTACCCCACACACTGCTCCCTGGGCGCCACCTGTTAGTGGCTGCACACAAATCTGCAGTGACTGAGTTAAATGCAGGTGTGTGTTCATGCATGATTGTAAGGGGCCCACTTTACTTGATTTTACTTTACTTTAATGCAGTAAACAGCAATGACCCTAGAATGTGGGATCACTATTTCTCGTGCAACAAGTCACTGTTGCCTTTTATATTTTGTGTTAAAACTGCCTTCTAATGGTTTTTAGGTGTTTTGTTTTAACAATTAGTAAACTAATTTTATACCATTCATAACCACTTTATTGGAGTACGCTTATTTTTGAGGCAGTACCAGAATGGAAATCTCATTCCTTCTGTCACCACGTAATAGTAAAGTCTTATTTAATTACATTTGACAATAAAACAAAACAACAACAACTCTAGGTTTCTAAACAGTGAAGAACAGTGGATATGCTCCTCACTGGAGCTGTCCTTAAATTGTATTACAGGACACTGGGTGATTGTGGCATGTTCAATTCGGAATGTAGGAATATTGTTTGCTGCTCCAGGAATGCAGGGCGTGCGCCAGAAGTTCTGGGGAATATTTGGAAGTGTTGACGAGATGTGTTGTGCACGTTGACTGACTCCATTGAATAATGTCTGGATGGTGCCAGGGCCGCGGAATGAGGCTGGCAGTTTGGATGGGCATTTCTAGAATTGTTATGGGAATTATGGTGCATTATGTCAGTTTGAGGAATCCCACACATTACAGTTTAACTCTTCAGTGGAGCAGATTGGATTCCAACTCTTCCTCTTCAGGTGCTTATTCTATACTGATTGTTCTTCAGTGTAGTCAGTTTGTGTGGTGGCGCTGATCAGGAGGCAAGAAAAGTATAATAAGATGGAGTATGCTTGACTAGGGAATATGATGTAGGATTTGTGGGAGAAATATAATGGAAAAATCTGAATCTAACATATATTTCAGGTTGTAGTCATTATTGGTAATAACACTATACAATTCATCAGTGAAAGCATGAAACAAATGGCAGCATTATGTGCAGTTCAGAAACTATAAGCACTCTCAGAATAAATTTGTAATTTGTAAATACAGTATATCCCTGTTAAAAAAGAAAACCACAAGAAGACGTTAGAATCATGCATATTTGCAAGCTGCAAAGCTACAGTAGAACTACATTTGTAAATTTTGTTGAAATCTTGATTATTATGCTGATGTTCCAGATTTTTTTGAACTATTCATAAATGTGTTAAACACTGTCAGAACAATTTGAATGTTTGATGTTTTTGACTTCTTTCTATAACCTGAAAATGCCAGTTGACCTCTACATTGTGTGAGAAGTTCCTGAGGAATTGTCCAGTAGAAATGGTCCAAAATCACTTTGCGGTATGAGAGCTTAGAAAGTGCTGGAGGAGTGTGTGCGCATTTGGGGAGGTTGGTGGGTGGGTTGTAGCATTTTTCTGTCGTTTAGGCGAAAGTCTAAGCTGAGATTAGGCAGTCTTGTGTTTGGCCTCAAGCCTCCGGAGATTTGGAGCTCAAACCGGAATTTGGTCTCCTCAGCTGGAACGCTTGAACACCTTCCGTTTTTCATCCTGGGCCACATTGCCTTGTACGACCTGTGTGTTTATTCCTGGACTAGTACTGGGAAACCCTTTGTGATGTAGTATTGTCCAGACACTAGAGCCCTCTTCAGTACCTCATTGCTCTTTCTTGCACTTATCCTGTGTACTGAAGTGTGTTGGAATACAAGAGCAGAAACAGGAAAACTCCCAACCAGGATTCCAGTCCTGATTCATTTCAGACAACTGCAGTGATCACTCCCATGTAAAGTAGACAGTACTCCTCTACAAATGCACATAACACTCACATAACTTCCGTACCTATATACACTGTCTGGTTTTGGTACACCTTTTGAAATGTTCCTGGTAAATTTGAACATTGCTAGCTAAATTTTTAATCATCAAAACTGTTTGCTAATACATTAGTAAGTACGTGTTCTCTAAAATTTTAACATTCAGCCTCATGTTAATCACAGTGCCTTAATGTGAAGAACACCTACATGTTAGTTTGACAGTATTTCAAACTATTGTGAAACATAAATGTAATGAGTAGCATTATTGTTATGGTAGCACTAGATATAATGTGTTGGTTTTGCTCAAAATAATATGGTTAGTGTTTTACGTGATTGTAAATTGATAAACATGCTAAGTTTTCTAAGATCTAGACTAAACACGTGACTCATGAATTTGATGACTGACCTCGACTTTGACTTTTACTTGAACCTAAACTTTATGACTCAAAAAGTCTTGAGGCAAAGTGAAAGAAACATGGCATCTGGCTGTACATCTATTGTCAGTTCCATGTAAAGTAAAGTGGCCTCTTAAAGTCATGCGTGAACACAGCACGGCACACAGCATGAACAATGTGAAATTCTTTCACTGGATTTAACCCATACACCAGGTGAAGAAGGGGGCTGCCACCAACGAGGGCCCCCTGGGGAGCAGTGTGTGGGGACGGTACCTTGTTCAAGGGCACTTCGGTGATGACACTAGCAGTGTTGGGATTCAAACCCACAACCTTCTGATCACAGGGGCAACTCCCTAACCACCAGGCCACCAGCTGCCCCAAAGGTGTTGCTTTGAAGAGTGTTTACACATAAGCTTTGATCGATTTAATTAACTACTGTATATACTATGTAAGTTGAGTAACATAAAATTGGCTGAAGAAGGCATGCTTGTGTAGGAGAAAAATTGTAGGACTTGAGACTTGCCTGTACTGACTCAGGACTCAACCTGAGACTTGCCTGTACTTACTCAGAACTCAACCTGAGACTTGCCTGTACTTACTCAGAACTCAACCTGAGACTTGCCTGTACTGACTCAGGGCTCACCCTGTCATTTGCCTGTACCAACCAGCAACTTAAATTAAGGCTTGCCTGTATTGATTCAGAACTCAGTTTGAGACTAAATTTTTACTTACTCACAGACTTGCGCCCACCTCCACTAATTTGTATAAAAAACATTATTAAAAGTGTCCCCACATTTTGATGGGCAGTGTATAATACCATCTCCAC
>JBBIGA010049074.1:10000-12966 GCA_037576975.1 Alestes dentex
TGCACATTTGATATTGCAAAACTGAACATCAAAGTTGCAAAACTGAAGAAGATCTAGCTGCACATCTAGTTGCAAAACTGAAGAAGTAACAAACTCAGAGAAGAAATGAAGAAATAAGAAGTGACAATACCGACTCATGAGCACATAAATAGATGAAAAGTACAAATATGAGTGAAGAGTGCTGTTTTAAAACACTATGATCAGTTTACTCTTAAAGGGAAATCACCAAAACAATATTACAACAGCCACACACATGAATAAAGGTGTAATGATAACTGGCAGGAAAGATATGTCAAATTACACATAATGGTTAGAGACTGGCTGCTATAATAATGGAATAATTGGAGTGAGACATAAAAAGGACAAACAATCCAAACTGAGTTCATACTGAAGTCTATTTCAGAAGTTGTTTTGGAGTGAGGACACGGAAGTGAGGACTTGTGACAGCTTTGTGTAGTAATTAAAGATATAAATAGATTTTATCAGCCGCCAGGCCTTCATAACAAATCTCTTCCTTTAAATCCCTGCCTACTCCTCACTATCACACACTCAAACTAATAGGCTATTAAAGACTTACTACATTTGATTTTCTTTTCTTGCCTCTTTTCTTTGATGAGCATTTCCCTCTAGCAGTCCCGTAGCTGAACTAAAATGTAAAAATCTTCCTACATCTACACGTCAGACATCAATAACCTTGGGATGGATCCAATAAGGTGCTGCTCTGAAAAACAATGCTGAGATTCAAAACTGTGAAAGCCTCTTTCTGGGGGCCTTGAAATGTTCCTAAAGACAGAACAGCCTCACAGTGCATAATTAATGATATTTATGTATTGGAGGCACAGATGGGCAAAAATACATCAGAATGTGGTGCTAAAAGGACTATATTGACACTGTACTAAATCTAGGCTGTGTGGCCTGTAAACACTTCATGTTTAGCCCAGTAGATGACATCTATCTGATTTGACAGTAACATGAGTAGATAGATGCCTACAGTGATCCTGGCAATGACACTCATTTGTGATTAAGACATGGAGCTGAACAGAAGACTGTAAAAAAACAAATTAGCTGTTTCTTAATAAATAAAGCCAAACAAACAAAATAATACAAAGCACTGTGAAAAAGTGATGTTTTGAATGGACCTATTTCACATGTGTACATCAGATCCACATGAAAAAAACATAGTGTAATAGCACCATTTGGCTGTGATTATGTTGGTGTACACATTTGAATAAGGGGAATCCAAACCTCTATTTATTTCAGCATCCACCTGTTTAATGTGCAGGCTCTCCTTGTGCCACCAAAACAGCTATGACCCTCCATGGACTGGACAGGTTGTCCAGCACATCCCACAGATGCTTGACTGGATTGAGCTCTGAGGAAATGAAAGGCAAAGTCAACACCTTGAACCTTTTGTCATATTACTCAAACCATTCCCGAACAATTTTTGCCATGTGGCAGGGATCATAATTCTGCTGAAAGAGGGCACTGCCATTTGGAAAACTTTTGGCATGAAGGGTTGTACTTGCAAACAGTTTAGGCAGGTGATACATGTCAAACTAGCATCCACATATTTGGCAGGACCCAAGGTTTCCCAGCAGAACAATGCCCAGAGCATCACACTACCTCTGATGGCTTACCTTGCATGAGCACTTCCTAGTGCCTTCTCGCCCCTGAGTGAAAGCGACGCACACTCACCCAGCTGTTCACATAATGTTAAAGAAAACCTGATTCGTCTGACCAGGTTATCTTCTTCCATTGCTCCATGGCCCAGGTCTGATGCTCACATGTCCAGTGTTGGCGCTTTCAGTAGTGGACAGGGGTCATAACGCAGCAAGCTGTGATGCCTTGTGTGTTCTAACACTTTACATCATGTCCACCATTACATTTTTCAGCAATGTTTACAACAAAAGCTTTTTTGTGTGATTGGACCAGGCCATAAGCCAAAAAGGCTCCACATGTGTGTCATTAAACCCTGGATGCCCATGATCCTGTCACCAGTTCACTGACTGCCCTTCCTTGGACCACTTTTGGTAGGTACTAACCACTGCATTCAGGGGACCCCACAAAACCTGTGATTTTGTAGATGCTCTGATATAGTTGTCTGGCCATCTCAGTTTGGCAGATCAGATCCTTATTCTTGCCCATTTTTCCAGTTTCCAACACATCAGCTTCAAATATTGACTGTTAACCTTCTACCTAATTAACATATCCCACCCCTTTATAGGCATTATTCACTTTACCTGTCAGTGGTTGCAATTAGGAAACAAATTCCAGTGTTATTTATATTCCAGTGTCTTGCATGTATTCAGTGGTGGAGCTATTGCAAGGAGGGAGAAGCACTGTGGCCCATGGTGCAGGGGCTGGCTGCAACTGTGTAAATCTTTAAGAGGTCTCTCAGTATGGATAATGACACAGTTGTGTACTCTTGACTAAGGAAAGATCCAGCTTCTTAATATACTTCAGTAGCTTCCATCAACACAATGTCTATTTATCCCTCTCTCACTCATAATGCATCCCTTCTGTTGGGAATAGTTTCAAACAGATCCTTCACAACCTGCAACATGGCATATTCATCATTTGTAATTTTAAATTAGTCAGATTTAAGTAACATTAGATGCTAGTTGGTGGAGCGAAACGCTTTGAGAGAATAAGCTTGTTAGAGACATGTCAAGAGTAAAAAACAAGCAAGCTAACAACCTTTGCAGTGAAATTGATTTTCATATGTGGGGGGGTATTCATTTATGCACTGGGTCATGCCACAACTATTTTACTTTGAACATACTGTGTGCATTAAAAGAAGATCATTTATTTCTTTGGCGGAGGAGCCCCCTTGAGATGAAACCATAATATTACAATAAACTCTGTGTGTGTGTGTGTGTGTGTGTGTGTGTGTGTGTGTGTGTGTGTGTGTGTGTGTGTGTGTGTGTGTTTTCCCTGATGTGTCCCTCCTTTCTATATATCCGACC
>JBBIGA010049220.1:0-12961 GCA_037576975.1 Alestes dentex
GACGCAGAGCTCATCAGCATTAATGGAGGAGACACTTTCACACGGACACGAACTCTCCCCAGCACTGAGAAGGTAAGCGTGTTTTTAATATTGTGCTTAATTTGACAGAAGTGCTGCAAACTCTGTGTTGGTTTTGCTTTTGTCGCTTTTTTCCCCAGACTTACATTTTGCAGAAAACATTAGAAAAGTGTAGAACCACCTACTAGACAGCAGCAACTATTGATTACAACAGCCATAAGACACATCTCTTTCTCTCTCTCACACACTCTATCTATCTATCTATCTATCTATCTATCTATCTATCTATCTATCTATCTATCTATCTAAACATGTCACCAATGAGTCACGCTTGCTGCAATAATTTGAGATACTTCGAAATTTCTATCGCGCTTTCGTCGTGCTCTTTCTACACAAAAGATCGTTAAAACATTTCGATAAACGTGTTTATTACTTATCAGTACTCATACAGGTCAGAAGCTCTAGGTTTGAAGTTTTGTTGCCTGCTCATTCTAATTTATGACACTATAGGAAAGCCCCGCTTCAGGTCTTTATCGCAACGATTTATGCTTCGTTGGATAAATATTGTTTCATCTGTGAACACTTATTGTCTTCATTTCTCTAGTAATTGTTTTATTTTACTTTTGTTTTGTTTTAATTATTTATTATAAAGAATCACCATCATATTTTTATTGAAGGAAATGAGAAATTAATATGAACACAGATATATACTGGTAAATACGGATGCATGAATGATGGTGTCTGGTAAAACTTTAAAGACCGTTTTGGTTGTACCCGATTCGTCCACATGATGGCGATATATACCTGCAAAAGGCGTTTAGCGCTGGGACCGCCTTTCAGGCTAAAGCCCGTTCCGTAACTGTCTGGGAGGTGGTGCGCAAAAAAGACGGATTAACACTGATTACACTCGTCTCCGTGTTTAATTATTGTCCAGTGTATAGCTGACCATGTGGAGTTAATTATTTTTGTTGGAGTATATCGCTAAGGCCTGCAATGCAATCATGTACTTGTTGAGGATGACTGGGCGTGCTGAGGTTGTGGTTCTGTGCTGGATTTCTCTTTGTTTTCGGGCCGCTATGGCAGGACACGCTGTGTACTCTGTATCCGAAGAGATGAGCCCTGGCACAGTGGTCGGAAATTTAGCCAAAGACTTGAGCCTCAGCGTTTCTAATCTGGAGTCTCGCAAGCTTCGAATAGAGTCAGGATCGACAAAGAAACATTTTGAAGTGGATTTAAAGACTGGGGCTCTATATGTGTTGGATTCAATCGACAGAGAAGAGCTGTGTCCAAACATCCTGACATGCACGGAGATTCTGGAGGCGATTGTAGACGATCCTTTGCAGATGCACAACGTTGAGGTAAAAATACTCGACATTAATGACCATTCACCCGTTTTTCCAGGGAAATCACAAACAATTCTTATTACAGAGTCTGCTACTGTTGGATCTAAATTTCCTTTACTTGGAGCAGAAGATCCCGATATGGGAAGCAACTCGATCAGTACATATAAACTGTCCCAGAACGCCTTTTTCAACTTGGAAGTCCATTCAGACGCCGACCAGGGTCCCTCTGCTGAACTGGTGCTCATGAGGAGTCTTGATCGAGAGAGGCAGGCCACAGTCCAACTCGTGCTTACTGCTATAGACGGAGGTAGACCCCCACGAACCGGGACGACTGAAATTACCGTTTTGGTTTTAGATGCTAATGATAATACCCCTGTGTTTTCCAAATCCGTGTACAAAATTTTTGTCCCAGAAAACGTTGATGTTGGCATACGCATTTTAACAGTAAACGCTACTGATCTCGACGAAGGCATTCATGGAAAAGTAGCATATTCATTTAAACAAGGCCAAAAGGGAATAGCCGATAAATTCTCTATTGATTCAAACACAGGAGAAATTTCAGTGATTGGGGAATTAGATTATGAGAGCACGAGCGCATACGAGATTCGTGTCGAAGCTCGAGATGGTGGCTCTAGTCCACTCACATCTCATTGTAAAGTTCTTGTAGAGATTGTGGATGTGAATGATAACGCACCAGATATTAAACTTTCCTCCCTCTTGGACAGCGTGCGCGAGGATGCTAGAAAAGGCACTGCCATTGCATTGATAACCGTGCAGGACAAGGATGGAGGTAAAAATGGAAAAGTGCACTGCTCCCTATCCAATGACTCTCCATTTGTGTTGGAGTCCACACAGGGGAAGTATTACTCACTTGTTTTAAATGGCGAGCTTGATCGAGAAGAAACCGAGCTGTACAATATATCAATCACAGCCACAGATGAAGGACTGCCGCCCCTCTCCAGCACCACTGTCGTCACTGTTCATGTTTCTGATGTAAACGATAACCCACCTCGCTTTCTAGAACCTTCTCTCAGTGTATATTTAAAAGAGAACAGTCCAGCAGGGGGTCTTATTGCTGTGGTCTCTGCACAAGACAGTGACGCGGGTGAAAATGCTCACGTGACCTATTCATTACTTGACAGCTCTAAAATGCCTCTGTCTTCAGTCATCAGTATGAATTCTATCACTGGGGAAATTTACACCATGCAGTCCTTCAACTACGAGGAGACGAAGCACTTCAAGTTTGAAGTTCAGGCTACTGACTCTGGTGTGCCTCCAAGCAGTAGTAACGTGTCTTTAAATGTTTTTATCCTGGACGAGAATGACAACAGTCCTGTTATTTTACCTCCTTATTCTGAAGCTGGATCTGTAAACAGTGAGAACATTCCCTACTCTGCTGAAGCGGGCTACTTTGTGGCTAAAATCAG
Organism: Alestes dentex; assembly: GCA_037576975.1. Classification (NCBI taxonomy): domain Eukaryota; kingdom Metazoa; phylum Chordata; class Actinopteri; order Characiformes; family Alestidae; genus Alestes; species Alestes dentex. The sequence goes on from JBBIGA010049220.1 coordinate 2,789, forward strand.
AGCTGTAGATGCTGATTCTGGTTACAATGCACTTCTGTCTTATCACATCAGTGAAGCTAAGGGGACTAATCTGTTCCGCATTGGAAGCAGCACTGGAGAAATTCGGACTAAAAGACGAATGAGTGACAATGATTTAAAAACTCACCCACTTGTTGTGACAGTGAGTGACCACGGAGAACCTTCACTATCAGCCACAGTGACCGTGGAGGTTGTGGTTGTTGAAAGTCTGGACAGCCTGCAGCCTTCCCTGAGACAGGTGCCAGTGAAGGATGAGGGTTTTTCTGATCTGAATCTGTATCTGGTCATCGCTATTGTCTCAGTATCCGTGATCTTTCTGCTGAGCCTGGTGTGTTTAATAGCAGCTAAATGCTACAGGTCAGAGGGCGGTTTCAGCAGGTGCAGCGCACCGGTGGTCACGACACACCCTGACGGGAGCTGGTCTTACTGTAAATCCACTCAGCAGTATGACGTATGTTTTAGCTCAGACACAATGAAGAGTGACGTAGTGGTTTTTCCCTCGCCGTTTCCACCTGCCGACGCAGAGCTCATCAGCATTAATGGAGGAGACACTTTCACACGGACACAAACTCTCCCCAGCACTGAGAAGGTATGGGAGCTTTTAATGCTATGCTTAATTGGACATAAGTGCTGCAAACTGTGCGCTTCCTTTATTCTGTCACTTTTTTCTCAATCACACACATTATATTATTCTAACTTTTTGTCTGTCTTTCTGTCTATCTATCCATCTGTCTGTCTGTCTACATATCTATCTGCCTATCTATCTATCTGTCTATCTGTATCTGTCTATCTATCTGTCTACCTTTCGAACTAAATACGGTATGAATGCAATACGCATGACGCACCCTTTTAAATTACCATTGCGCTTTTGTCATGCTATTTCTGCACAAAAGTTATTTTTAAAAATCCATTTCTGTTTTAGTATCAGTCTTTGAACAAACTAATCAGAACCACTCGGTCTGAATTTTTGTTGTCTTCATATTCTCCTGTCTGATACGTTATGACTGATCAGCTTTCCGTCCTTATGGAATGAGGTTATCCTTCGCGGGATAAGTATCGCTCCATCTGTGAACCCGTTTTGTGTTCATTTCTGTAGCAGATGACTTGTACTTCATTTCTTGTTTGTATATCTCTGCAGTAAAAAGAGACACTCGCCGATTGTTGCTTTGTACAATTCGCTCAGTGGTGAGGTTTACATCAAGAGTGAAATAAATTTTCATTCACATAAAATTAGAATGAACTTCGCAGATTTATGCATATTAAAACTACAAATATTTCTGCAACAGTGTGTTATGTACTCTGCTTTTTCTTTATGGGTACATCCAATGTCAATTGGCGTTGCTTCTACAATGTATTATTGCTATTATTATTAACTCTTTTTGTGGTCTTATTAATTAAAATCAGTATTATTTTTCATGGTAAGACGCAGAACAAGATGCGTGGATAGTGTAAGAAAAACTTTCTTCCTTTGAATTTCTTGCTTTTTTAATTTTATTTTGTTGAGTTTTAATAATTTATTATAACGTATTACCATCATATTTTGATCGAAAGATTGTGACAGCTTAAAAAGGACAAAAATAATGAATGTTATGATTCGTCCACGCGATGGCGATTGATACCTGCAAAAGGCGCTTAGCTCTGGGACCGCCCTTCAGGCTAAAGTCCGTCCCATATCTGTCTGCGTGGTGATACACAGAATAGAAGGGCTGACACTGATTACTTTCGTCTCCATTTTTAATTGTTGTCCAGTGTATAGCTGACCATGAGGAGTAAAATTTTTACGTTGGACAATATTGCTGAGGGCTGCAGTGACACCATATACTTGAGGATGACTGGGCGTGTTGGGGTAGTGTTTCTGTGCTGGATTTCTCTTTGTTTTCAGGCCGCTATGGCGGGACACGCCGTGTACTCTGTATCCGAAGAGGTGGTCCCGGGCACAGTGGTCGGAAATTTAGCCAAAGACTTGAGCCTCAGCATTTCTAATCTAGAGTCTCGCAAGCTTCGAATCGAGTCAGGATCGAAAAAGAAACATTTCGAAGTGGATTTAAAGACTGGGGCTCTTTATGTGTTGGATTCAATCGACAGAGAAGAGCTGTGTCCAAACAGCCTGACATGCACCGAGACTCTTGAGGCGATTGTAAACGATCCTCTACAGATGCACAACATTGAGGTAAAAATACTCGACATAAACGATCATTCACCTGTTTTTCCAGGGAAATCACAAACAATTCGTGTTGCAGAGTTAGCTGTTGTTGGATCTAAATTTCCTTTACTGGGAGCCGAAGATCCCGATATAGGAATCAACTCGATCAATACATATAAGCTATCCCAAAATGCATTTTTCAACTTGGAAGTCCATTCAGACGCCGACCAGGGTCCCTCTGTTGAAATGGTGCTCATGAAGAGTCTTGATCGCGAGAGGCAGGCCACAGTCCGACTAGTACTTACTGCTGTAGACGGAGGCAGACCACCACGAACCGGGACCACTGAAATTAACGTTTTAGTTCTAGATGCTAATGATAACGCCCCTGTGTTTTCCAAAACTGTGTACAAAGTGTTAGCTCCAGAAAATGCTGCTGGTGGAACGATTATTTTGAAGCTGAATGCCACTGATCCTGACGATGGTATGAATGGAAAGGTTACGTATTCATTTAAACAGGCCCAAAAGGGAATAACAGATATGTTTTCCATTGATTCAAGCACTGGAGAAATTTCAGTGATTGGGGAATTAGATTACGAGAGCACGAGCGCATACGAGATTCGTGTCGAGGCTCGAGATGATGGCTTAAGCCCACTCGCCTCACATTGTAAAGTTCTGGTAGAGATTGTGGATGTGAATGATAATGCACCAGATATTAAACTTTCCTCCCTTCTGGACAGCGTGCGCGAGGATGCTAAAAAAGGCACTGCCATCGCGTTGATCACCGTGCAGGACAAGGATGGAGGTAAAAATGGAAAAGTTCACTGTTCCATATCCAAAGACTCTTTGTTTGTGTTGGAGTCCACACAGGGGAAGTATTATTCACTAATTCTGAATGGTGAACTCGATCGAGAAGAAACCGAGGTGTATAGTGTGTCAATCGCAGCCACGGATGAGGGAATGCCGCCCCTCTCCAGCACCACTGTCGTCACTGTTCGTGTTTCTGATGTGAATGATAATCCACCTCGCTTCCCAGAACCTTCTCTCAGTGTATATTTAAAAGAGAACAGTCCAGCAGGGGGTCTTATCGCTGTGGTCTCTGCACAAGACAGCGACGCGAGTGAAAATGCTCACGTGACCTATTCTTTACTGGACAGCTCTAAAATACCTCTTTCTTTAGCCATCAGTTTGAATTCTGTCACTGGAGAAATTTTCAGCCTGCAGTCCTTCAACTACGAGGAGACGAAGCACTTCGAGTTTCAAGTTCAGGCCACTGACTCTGGTGTCCCTCCACTCAGTAGTAACGTGTCTGTACATGTTTTTATCCTGGACGACAATGACAACAGTCCTGTTATTTTACCTCCTTATTCTGAAGCTGGATCTGTAAACAGTGAGAACATTCCCTACTCTGCTGAAGCGGGCTACTTTGTGGCTAAAATCAGAGCTGTAGATGCTGATTCTGGTTACAATGCACTTCTGTCTTATCACATCAGTGAAGCTAAGGGGACTAATCTGTTCCGCATTGGAAGCAGCAGTGGAGAAATAAGAACTAAAAGACGAATGAGTGACAATGATTTAAAAACTCACCCGCTTGTTGTGACAGTGAGTGACCATGGAGAACCTTCACTGTCGGCCACAGTGACCGTGGAGGCTGTGGTTGTTGAAAGTCTGGACAGCCTGCTGCCTTCCCTGAGACAGGTGCCAGTGAAGGATGAGGATTTTTCTGATCTGAATCTGTATCTGCTCATCGCTATTGTCTCAGTGTCGGTGATCTTTCTGCTGAGCCTAATTGGTTTAATAGCAGCTAAATGCCACGGGTCAGAGGGCGGTTTCAGCAGGTGCAGCACACCGGTGGTCACGACACACCCTGACGGGAGCTGGTCTTACTGTAAATCAACTCAGCAGTACGATGTGTGTTTCAGCTCAGATACGCTGAAGAGTGATGTAGTGGTTTTCCCCTCGCCGTTTCCACCTGCCGACGCAGAGCTCATCAGCATTAATGGAGGAGACACTTTCACACGGACACAAACTGTCCTCAGTTCGGAAAAGGTAAGGACACTTTTAATGCTGTGCTTAATCGGACATAAGTGCTACAAACTCTGCGTTTGTTTTTATTTTGTTTTTCTTTGTTTTTTTCAGTTACATTTTACGAAGAACAGGAAAAATATTACAGAACCACTTGCTGGACAGCAGCAACCACTGATTACAACAACCAGAAAACCCATCTATCCCTATCTGTCTAACACACTCTTTTTGTATATCTACCTATTTATCAATCTATCAGTCTGTCAGTCAGTCTGTCTGTCTGTCTGTCTGTCCATCTAAATACGGTATCAGTGAACAACGCTTGACGCTAGTATTTATGGCATTCTTTAAAATTTCTGTTGCGCTTTTGTCATGCTATTTCAGTACAAAATAGCGTGCCTTTGGACAAACTGATTAGAAGCACTTGGTTTGTATTTTTTTTTTATCTTCATTTTTTCCTTTCTGATACCTTTTGACTAACCAGCATTCCGTCTTTATGGCATCAGGTTAATCCATCGCGGGATGAGTTTCGTTCCATCTGTGAACCCATTTTGTGTTCATTTCTCTAGTAGGTGACTTGTTCTTCATTTTTTGTTTGTATATCTCAGCAGTAAAAAGACACACTCGCCGATTGTTGCTTTGTACAGTTCACTCACTGGTGAGGTCTGCATAAACAGAAATACATTTTCATTCACATAAAATAAGAATCAACTTGCAGATTTATACATTTTTAAGTTACACATATTTCTGTAACAGTGTTTTATATACTCTGCCTTTTCTTTATAGGTAGACCCCATGTCAAATGGCGCTGCTTTTAAATTGTATTATTATTAAGTGTTTGTGGTCTTATTAATAAAAATATATATTGTTTATCATGGTAAGGCGCAAAACATGATGCGTGGATAGTGTAAGAAAAACTTTCTTTCTTCCTTTAAATGTCCTCCTTTTTGTTTTATTTTATTTTATTCTATTTTAATTATGTATGATAACGTATCACCATCATATTTTAATCGAAAGAAAATAACAGTTTAATAAGGACACAAATAATGGATGTTAAGTAAGGAAAATTAATTTTAAATAATGTGAACTAGAGTAATTCTTTGGATAGTGTTTGTTAAAACTCAGAAGGACGAATCAGGTTGTGCCTGATTCGTCCACACGATGGCGATTTTTACCTGCAAAAGGCGTTTAGCTCTGGGACCGCCCTACAGGCTAAAACCCGTCCCAATACTGTCTGGTGGTGGAGTGCAGAATAGACGGGATAACACTGATTACTTTCGTCTCCATGTTTAATTATTGTCCAGCGTATAGGTGAGCATGTGTAGTAATGTTTTTTACGTTGGACAATATTGCTGAGGGCTGCAATTCAGTCATGAACTTGAGGATGACTGGTCGTTTTGGTGTTTTGGTTCTGTTCTGGGTTTCTCTTTGTTTTCGGGCCGCGATGGCAGGACACGCCGTGTACTCTGTTCTTGAGGAGGTGAGCCCTGGCACAGTGGTCGGAAATTTAGCCAAAGACTTGAGCCTCAGCGTCTCCAATCTGGAGTCTCGCAAGCTTCGAATCGAGTCAGGATCGACGAAGAAACATTTCGAAGTGGATTTAAAGACTGGGGCTCTTTATGTGTTGGATTCAATCGACAGAGAAGAGCTGTGTCCAAACAGCCTGACTTGCACGGAGACTCTTGAGGCAATTGTGAACGATCCTTTACAGATGCACAGTGTTGAGGTAAAAATACTCGACATAAATGACCATTCACCTGTTTTTCCAGGGAAATCACAAGCAATTCGTGTTGCAGAGTCTGCTGTTGTTGGATCTAAATGTCCTTTACTTGGAGCGGATGATCCCGATATAGGAAGCAACTCGATCAGTACATATAAACTCTCCCAAAATGCTTTTTTCAACTTGGAAGTCCATTCAGATGCAGACCAGGGCCCCTCTGCTGAACTGGTGCTCATGAAGAGTCTTGATCGCGAGAGGCAGGCTACAGTCCGGCTTGTGCTTACTGCTGTAGACAGTGGTAGACCACCACGAACAGGGACGACTGAAATTAACGTTTTAGTTTTGGATGCTAATGATAACGCCCCTATGTTTTCCAAATCCGTGTACAAAGTACTAGTTCCAGAAAATGCTGCTGTTGGAACGATTATTTTGAAGCTTAATGCCACTGACCCTGACGATGGTATGAATGGAGAGGTTACGTATTCATTTAAACAGGCCCAAAAGGGAATAACGGATATGTTTTCCATTGATTCAAGCACTGGAGAAATTTCAGTGATTGGGGAAATAGATTACGAGAGCACGAACGCATACGAGATTCGTGTCGAGGCTCGAGATGGTGGCTCTACTCCACTCGCCTCTCATTGTAAAGTTCTGGTGGAGCTTGTGGATGTGAATGATAATGCACCAGATATTAAACTTTCCTCCCTCTTGGACAGCGTGCGCGAGGATGCTAGAAAAGGCACTGCCATCGCGTTGATCACCGTGCAGGACAAGGATGGAGGTAAAAATGGAAAAGTTCACTGTTCCATATCCAAGGACTCTCCATTTGTGTTGGAGTCCACACAGGGGAAGTATTATTCAATAGTTTTAAAGGGTGAGCTTGATCGAGAAGAAACCGAGCTGTATAATGTGTCAATCACAGCCACAGATGAAGGAATGCCGCCCCTCTCCAGCATCACCGTCGTCACTGTTCATGTTTCTGATGTGAATGATAACCCACCTCGCTTCCCAGAACCTTCTCTCAGTGTATATTTAAAAGAGAACAGTCCAGCAGGGGGTCTTATTGCTGTGGTCTCTGCACAAGACAGTGACATGGGTGAAAATGCCCAGGTGACCTATTCAGTACTTGATAGCTCTAAAACGCCTCTGTCTTCAGCCGTCAGCATAAATTCTGTCACTGGAGAAATTCATAGCATGCAGTCCTTCAACTATGAGGAGACGAAGCACTTCGAGTTTCAAGTTCTGGCCACTGACTCTGGTGTCTTTCCACTTAGTAGTAATGTGACTGTGAACGTTTTTATTCTGGACGAGAATGACAACAGTCCTGTTATTTTACCTCCTTATTCTGAAGCTGGATCTGTAAACAGTGAGAACATCCCTTACTCTGCTGAAGCGGGGTACTTTGTGGCTAAAATCAGAGCTGTAGATGCTGATTCTGGTTATAATGCACTTCTGTATTATCACGTCAGTGAACCTAAGGGGACTAATCTGTTCCGTATTGGAAGCAGCAGTGGAGAAATTCGGACTAAAAGACGAATGAGTGACAATGACTTAAAAGTCCACCCGCTTGTTGTGACAGTGAGTGACCAAGGAGAACCTTCACTATCAGCCACAGTGACCGTGGAGGTTGTGGTTGTTGAAAGTCTGGACAGCCTACAGACTTCCCTAAGACCGGTGCCAGTCAAGGAGGAGGGTTTTTCTGATCTGAATCTGTATCTGCTCATCGCTGTTGTCTTAGTGTCTGTGATCTTTCTGCTGAGCCTAATTGGTTTATTAGCAGCTAAATGCTACGGGTCAGAGGGCGGTTTCAGCAAGTGCAGCGCTCCCGTGGTCACGACACATCCTGACGGGAGCTGGTCTTACTGTAAATCCACTCAGCAGTACGATGTGTGTTTTAGCTCAGACACGCTGAAGAGTGATGTAGTGGTATTCCCCTCGCCGTTTCCACCTGCAGACGCAGAGCTAATCAGCATTAATGGAGGAGACACTTTCACACGGACACAAACTCTTCCCAGCTCTGAGAAGGTAAGCGTACTTTAGCTTTTGTTCTTCTGATTCAAGACTGAATTCAGTTGACGGCTGGTTGGGGCAGGTCTACGTTAGATTTATAGTTCAGGTAGTGGACATATGTTGACTTTCCAGCTGAACTTACATATTCTCTTAATTTTTGGCTTCCAGGAAAATTGGAAATGATGTAGCCATTTGTTCATACTGTATTTTATTGCTGAAACGTTTACTTGTCATCGATATTTTGGCTATTTCACGGATTGAAATTTAACTCACACAGAATGGAACAGTCTGTCTGGCTTCGAGCAACCACTTGGGGCCGCTGTAGACCGTGAGTTTTTATTAGTGAAGCTGATCTGACTATTCCGTCCCTACGAATGCCATTCTCAGTAAACGCCATGACACGTTAGACATATCTGCATTAGTGGTGGTTTGTAGGAGATGTTGTCTATGTTCATTTACTTAAAATATACTTATAATATTTGCATAGTCTCAAGATGAATCGTGTTGCGTTCTGCATTTTTGTATCTCTTCTTTTGTGGGATTTGTGCTCCGGTCAGATTGTTTATTCCGTCTCAGAAGAAGTCAAAGAGGGAACCGTTGTGGGGAATGTCGCCAAGGATCTTAACATCAACGTACATGATCTGGAGGCTCGAATGTTTCAGATTGTCTCAAATAAGAAGTATTTTGACGTGAATTTGAAGACCGGGGCTCTGTTTGTTACCGAGCGAATTGATCGAGAAGCTTTTTGTTCCACCCTTCAAAAATGTTCAGTGGGTATAGAGGCCATGGCTCAGGATCCATTAAGACTTTATCGCATTGAGGTAAATATAATAGACATCAATGACAACGCCCCACAGTTTCCAGTTAGCAGGCAAATATTGAACATAACTGAGCTGTCAACAGTCGGAGAAAAATTCACTTTGCATTTGGCTGAAGATCCAGACACGGGAAGTAATGCGGTGAAAAATTATAAATTAAGCCCAAACGAGCACTTCTCTCTGGATGTGCAAAATGGAGAAGACATTTTTTTCGCCGAGTTAGTGCTAAAGAAAGCTTTTGATCGCGAAACACAGCCCGTAATTCATCTAAAACTGACTGCTCTTGATGGAGGTAAGCCTCCGTTATCTGGGACGTTAGAGATTATTGTCAATGTTTTGGACGTTAACGACAACTCTCCAGTTTTCAGTCAACTTCTTTACAAGGTTAAGGTGCACGAGAATGCTCCGTTTGGAACCCAAATATCACCAGTCTCAGCCACAGATTCGGACGAAGGCGTTAATGGTGAAATTGTTTACGTTATAGTCAGACAGGGGAATACTGAAGGTTCAAAACTGTTTTCAGTTCAGCCTGAAAGTGGAATCATTACAGTGAAAGGTGAAATCGACTATGAGGAAAACGCTGCAGTTGAGCTGAGAGTTGAGGCAAAGGATAAAGGCCAACCTCCCAAGAGTTCTCAGTGTAAAGTTTTAATTGAAATTATTGACGTGAATGACAATCCGCCAGAAATTGTGGTGACGTCACTCACTAATACTGTGAAAGAGGACTGTAGAGAAGGAACAGCAGTGGCTTTGTTCACGGTTTCAGACAAGGATGGGGGTAAAAATGGATTAGTCCACTGCAACCTTTTAGACCTTGTGCCTTTCAAAATAGAGTCATCTTATAGAAACTACTACTCATTAGTTGTAGATGGACCACTGGACAGAGAGCAAGTTGCTGTATATAACATTACCATAAAAGCCTCAGATGAAGGTACACCACCCCTCTCTAGCACCAGTTTTTTGACTGTTCACATTGCTGATGTCAATGACAACGTGCCGCTTTTTCCAGAGTCTACCATGAGTATTTATGTGACAGAAAATAATCCAGCCGATGTTGTGGTAGCAAATGTGAAAGCCCAGGACAAGGATGCCAATGAAAATGCTCACATATCATACGCATTGCTTAATAAGGGGAATATCAAGTTCTTGGACATAAACTCAGACAGTGGTGACGTCTATAGTAAACATTCATTCAACTACGAGGAGATCAAATCATTTCAAGTTCAAATTCAAGCCACTGACTCTGGTGTCCCTCCACTAAGTACCAACGTAACTGTAAATGTGTTTATCCTGGACGAGAATGACAACAGTCCTGTTATTTTACCTCCTTATTTTGAAGCTGGATCTGTAAACAGTGAGAACATTCCCTACTCTGCTGAAGCGGGCTACTTTGTGGCTAAAATCAGAGCTGTAGATGCTGATTCTGGTTATAATGCACTTCT
>JBBIGA010049258.1:0-12960 GCA_037576975.1 Alestes dentex
GTGAACACACCACAGCACACGGTGTGAACAGCACAAAATTCTTCCTCTGCATTTAACCCATTCACCAAGTGAAGCAGTGGGCAGCCAGGAATACAGCGCCTGGGGAGCAGTGTGTGGGGATGGTGCCTTCCTCAAGGGTACCTCAGAGGTGCTTAGCAGTCTTGGGAATCAAACCCATGACTTTCTGATCGCAGGGCAAACACCCTAACCACTAGGCGACCACATGCCCCAAATGTCCAAAATAATATCCAATGTACAAATGTCCAAAATAATCAGGTCTAGTCATTTGTAAACAGCAAGTAAAACAATGTGTATGCCAAAGATTTAGGCATATTTCATTGTCTTTTTTATGGAAAGTGCAAGCTTAGTGTTACTAGCCCATCTACATCAACTCTTACTCCGTTTGCCTCCCTGAGCAAAAGTACTAAAGTAAACCAAGGCTAGGTAAAGATGAAGCCTCAGGATCCAGGAACACACAGGTAGGCTGGCTGTGGAGCAAGGAAGTAATTTTGTTAATATTGCTAAAAAGTTCATTTATGTTTTTCAGTATCTATATAAAAGAGAAATAATGAACTACAACACAGGAAAAGGCCAACCTTATAGTTTAAATCTTAAAATGGATTACATTAGATAAAACATCCAAGAAAACGGCAACAGCAAAAACATTGACATTGGGAGATCTGGCTCCTTTACCACTGTAAAGAAAATATAGCTTTCAAGCTAGCCATTTCCCTGTATTCAACAGCCTGCATTCCCTGCCTGAGTGGAAAATAACCTCAGAACAAAATGCCTAGCCCTTCTAGTGAATGAATACAACCAAATACTTCTTGATAAAAGAGGGACAACCATATTACTATATACAGTGGTACCTTGACTTACGAGTGTCCCAACTTATGGGTTTTTCGAGATATGAGTCGTCTCTCTGACAATTTTTGGGTTTGAGTTGAGAGCTAAAATTCTGGCTACGAGCATTTGTGCTAATAATTATTTTGCAAAAGTTCATTTATCCATCCATATGTCCAAAGAAAGTGAGTGCGAAGGACAGTGCTGAGAAAAAGCAGATGATGTGCACTGAATTAAAGAAATTAGAAAAACATGACCAAGGTGTGCGTGTAGTTGACTGCAGTACGAGCATAGCACTTCTACAGTCTGCACCTTACTGAAGCAGAAGGAGTCGATAAAGGCTATAACGCCAGCCAAGGGCGTTAAAATATTCTCCAAACAGCGGACATCTATCCATGAAAATATGGAGAAGCTGCTGATGGTGTGGTTGACAGAGAAGCAGCTCACAGGAGATCCCGTAATGGAGGATACAATCTGCGAGACGACTCGAGCTGTTTATGCCTATTTGCTGCAGCAGACCCAGGCACTTCGGTGAACAAGGCATCGGGCAAGCCGTTTAAAGCCAGTCGGGGCTAGTTAGAGAACTTTGTCAGGCGTGATGAGGCAGCGAGCACAGATATGAAGGCAGCTGAGGATTACCTCAAAACCTTTGCCGGAATTATAGCAGCCGAAGCATCTTTAAGTTGTCTGATCTCCAAGGCAAATGCTGTACATTATACTTAATAAAACAAGTTTATTGCAGTACATTCTATTGTATTGTGTTTTTAATGGCATTTCAATTCATTTCAATCAGGAAAATTGATTTGACATATGAGTAATTTGAGTTACGAGCTCTGTCACAGAACGAGTTAAACTCGTAATCAAGGCACCACTGTATTACTATTTTAGTAGGGCCAAACATCTAGGATTTCTTGGTATATCTTGTATACCAAGTATGAGAATGTATGAGAATAAATATGGCTATAGCTATCTATTATCATTGATCTTTTTAAACACTAGATGTTTTTGTGTTTAATTCCACCAGCCATGGATATAGAAGTCAGTAACTTCTGTCACTGGTGTCCTGCCAAAAAACTGTCAAACAGTAAAACAGTCTTTGCTCCTTTTATATCACTACCCATCATTGGAATCCCATTTGAATTATGATGGATATTGTTGCTGGGGGGCTTCATCAACTTTGCTTATGTCATTTGTTATCCAGAAACCCTTTCCCCCCCTTGTAAAGCCACCTCTAAAACCATAGTACATCAAATGTTCCTAACTGATCAGGGTGCCAAATTTCATGTCGCACTTCAAGGAATCTGGCCAGTATGGGATAAATATCTGTATGTCACCCCCAAACAGACTTCTTAGTTGAATGCTTTAACCAAAGGATTAAATGGCTGCTAAAACAGGTGGTTTCTTAGGATGGTAACGATCTTATTATTCAGTGATAAACTATGTTCAAGATCTGCAGGTATGAATCATTCACATCAGCCCCATTATAACAAAGCACATGGAAGAGGTTCTTCAGGCCCAAAAACAGACATGTCCAACCCAGAGAATTTCAGTCGGGATCGCGTTTTACATCTACAAATTTACCCCACCTGAAAATTTCCTGCTACAATGACAGTGGCCGTACACAGTGAGAGAACGGGTCAGGCTTGTTGACTACTACCTGGACTGTTTTTAAAGGTGTTACGTAATTTTAAGGGAGGCTTTGTAGTACAAGTGTACCTCCCATGGACTTCTAGGGGGGCAAAACACTTGGAGAGTTAGTTGCTGCTTAGATCAAGTACATCACTCAATGCTCTCAGCCAATGTCAGCAAATCACATGTCTGCTCACTCATACACTACGTTGCTGAGCTTTGCCATGGAGCAGGTAAGCTAGCAATTTTAGGTAAGGCCTACTTTATCATTACTCTTGACTTTCCCAGGCTCCTGGCCCTGACATCACAGATGAGGCAGTCAGAGTCCTGTTAACAGCATTAGGTCAACAGCATAAATGGCCAACTGCCCTTTACAGCCACAGAAACAGACACTTTAGAACCACTGCTTCGTCACTTTCACACTGTACTGTCAAAAGAGTCTTGAGTGGTATACCACTAAAATTGTGCAAAATGCATTCATGTAATTTTATTCCATTTATGAAAACTGTACAAACAATGTAAGTTGCTACATGTCTCAATTTTCACAATGATGGCTTCTGTTCACACATGCAAACCCACTTTTTGATTTCATGAGGACTGTATTTGGTCTAATGTAGGTAAATATTACTGTACTAGGTGAGAGAGGACACGTGATGCTGTGAGAATTGGAGGTAACTGTGCACAATCCAACATGGCCGTCAGTCCATTAACACCACAAGGAGACTAATTGACCTAATAGATTATTGTAACATTCAGAACAAGGAAGCCATAATTGTCACTTTGGATGCAGAAAAGGCTTTTGACAGGGTGAACTGGGAATTTCTATTTGCAACCCTACAGAAATTTGGATTTGGATTGGATTTGGAGGGAACTTATTATCATGGATCAAAATATTATACAGCTCACCTAAGTCATGCATTAAAACAAATGATCAAATTTCTCCAAGCTTTAATCTCAGAAGAGGCACCAGGCAAGGCTGTCCACATTCTCCATCACTATTTGCAATATTTATCAAACCACTTGCAGCTGCAATTCGGAAAAATAATAATATTAAAGGCATTCAAACAGAGAACTTGACACATAAAATTAGCCTTTATGCGGATGATGTTCTACTCAAGACGCACATAGCTCTCTCACTGAAACTATAACACTTAGACAAGTTTTCATCCATCTCAGACTATGCAATCAATCGGAACAAATCAATTGTCCTACCAATATCTTGTGACTTTCAGTTCAACCAAACTATCCCACTGCAATCTGGAAACAATTTTAGATACCTAGGTATTAACATCTCTGCCAAAATATCAGACTTGACATATTTAAATCACAATGTTCTACTTAAAAAGATTGAAGAAGACTTCAGTCACTGGGATATCCTGCCCACATCACTTATGGGGAGAGTAACAACAATCAAAATGATGATCCTGCCAAAAATCAACTCTCTTTTTTCAATGATTCAAAATCAGCCCCCCCAGGCTTGGTTTAAGTCCCTGGACTCTATCATCTCAAAATTTATTGGGAAATCTAAACCACCACGAATAAGTTTAAAAACTTTACAGAAACCCAAAAATCGGGGTGGCCTGGAACTTCCAAATTTCTTCAATTACTTTCTGGCCAATAGATTAATATGTATCCTTAAATAGATTACACAAAACCAATTGGATCTCAACTGGCTGGATATTGAACAAACTTTTTGTAATGATATTCAAATACAAGACCTGCCATTTATCAGTCCCATCCTCAAATGACATGGCTGCTTTAAGAGCAGCAACATCAGCACATTTCTGATGGCCTGGTGGGAATTTCTTAAAATTAACAAATCTTCACTGGTCCCATGCAAAATGACACCCATCTGGAACAACCCCGACATCCTACAAAATAAAAAAGTGATACATTTTATAATTTGGCATAATAAAGGAATCAGACGCTTGGAGCATTTCATCCAAGGCAATGATTTGTACAAACTGTACAAACTTACGGGATTGGAAAAAATAAATATTTAGAATACCTTCAATTTAAATCAGTAATACAAAATAAATGGAAAATAAAGCAGGTAGACTTGGAGCTCCCACCGGCAGCAGCAAACTTTCTAAAATTGCCATGCCAAAAACTACTCTCCAGAATTTATAGGTATCTAGCTGAATCAGAGACAAGTCTATCACTTCCTACCCACAAATGGGAACAGGAACACCACCAACTTCTGGATGCAAATTTGCTTGAACACATTTAGAATGACTCAAAATTTGCAGCTAATGCAGTATAAAATCCTACACAGAACGCACTACACAGGACAAAGGATGTTCCAGATGAGTAGGAGAAATACTAACTTATGTGTAACCTGCAAGAATAACACACCGGATAATTATATGCATATGTTTTTGGCACTGCACACCGGTCAGGGAATTCTGGCAGCAGATTTGCAAAGACTTACCAACACACCTAGGACACCCCATCCCCACATCCCCCTCACTTTGCCTGCTCGGTGAATTCACTAACGTTAATATAGACACAAAAAAATCTTACACTCTTTTTACAGTACTAACCATCGCTAAGAAAACTATCTGAACTGGAAGTCAAAAGAGAATTTCAATTTAACTCAATTTAAAAACGTACTATTAGGACATATTTCCATGGAGAGGATGTCTGCCTGTAGGAAAAACAAATTGACAGCATTTGAACACAATTGTACTGCAATAATTAACTATGTTTAAGTAATGATGTTGGGGGTGGGGGGCCCCACTGCCCCGGCACATGGGTAGGGGGTGGGGAGACCGTGGTCACTGTCTCAGGGTGGCTGCAGGGCTGGCCCATTAGGACAGTAGGGGTGTAGGGATGGCGGGGGGCAGAGGGTGTGGTCTGCCCTCGGGGGGAGGGCGCTTTGGGGGGATGGAGAAATGCTGGTGGAGAAAGAGTAGTAGCGTAAAAATATTTCATTAAAAAAGGTTCCACATTTAAGAAACAGAGAAATAATAAACAAAAGCAATCATAAAACAGTCGTAAATTAAAAAAAAACAAGGCACTTTCAAATAAAAGCTGACATTTTACAAAACAAAGCATACAACAACAAATAATTAATCTTTAAATAAAAATTTAAATCCTCAAATAAAGTTCTGCTCTGCCTCATACTTCATCAGGTCCAACTCAGGAACTCAACAAATCTAATAGCCAAAGCCTAGTCCTTGGAAGCTTTTTTCACAACCGGCAGACCAACTGTTGGGCCGATGGTACATCAACCTCTGACTCTCGATGTTCAGGCCCAGGAGCACTGCTGATCCACTACAAAACATCCCAAGAAGCACTCCAGTTGTCAATCCACAATGGTTAATATGACAGACTTCCAGGAGACGCGTGATAAAATCCAGCACGATGTGCGACCAGGGGCGCCGTGGGACTGGGAGAGGCTGCAGTTCCCCTACTGCTGGGTGGTTGGAAGTCTTTGGGTCTTTGCCGTGGTACACACTGCTCAGGCCTAGGCGAAATGTTGGACATCTTCAGCCAAAAGGCCCCTTGAATAAATAATAATGTCCGTCGAGTCCCTGGATGTCCGGAAAGGGCTGAGTAGTGGCCCCACTCGAGGACCTTAGGCCGAAGAGAAGTTGGAATGGTAGAGGCTCCAAGACGTGTGTCTGGTGGATCTGATCCTCCAGCTCCCATCTCAATGGTGACACAATGATCGTAGATGGAGAGAACAGCTCCTACGCCCACATCGGATGTGTCCACCTCCAGAACAATGGCTTACCAACATCAGGATGGAGAAGGATCGGAGCTGAGGTGAAGAGCAGGCACAAGCGATGGAAGCCTCCGATGGCTTGAGGATTGTGTTGAAATTGAGTCCGGGATTGTTTATGGAGAGTGGTAAGAGGTGCCGCAACTGAAGCCCCGGATAAACCGTCAATAGAAGTTTGCAAACCCCAGAAAGTGCTGGAGCTGCTTCAGCGTTTTGGGTATAGGCCAATTATGTACAGCATCCAGCTTCTGGGGATCCATGGCCAAACCTTTAGGAGTTATCACAAAACCCAGGAATGTTGTGGAACGCTGGTGGAAAGCGCATTTTTCCAACTTACAGTTGATGGGCCAGCAGCCTCAGAAGAACCATTCTCACATACTGCACATGTTCTTCTGGTGTCCTGGAGTAGATTAGAATATCGTTTAAATAGACGAATGCCCAACAGCCCATCATGTCCCGCAGCATGTTGTTGATGAATTGTTGGAACACTGTGGGACTATTGCACAGGCCGAAGGACATAACCAGGGTCTTGTAGTGACCGTTCGGTGTTATGAATGCCGTCTTCCACGCATCGCCCTCCCTGATGAGTATCAGGTTGTAAGCGCTCCGGAGGTCCAACTTTGTAAAGATTGAAGCCCTAGAGAGTGCTCCCAGTGTGGTATTAGTGCGTAGAAGTGGGTTCCTATTCTTCACCATAATGTGATTGAGCCCCCGATAGTCAACACATGGACAGAGACTGCTGTCTTTTTTCTTTACAAAAAATAATCCAGTGGCCACCAGAGATGTAGAGGGGCGAACCCCACTGGAGGATGCAATGCAGGGTCCATGAGATTAAAGGGTCATGACTGAGGAGCAAGGAGAATCCTAAAAGTAGGGGAGGAGAAGTGACAGAAGTGATGAGTAGTTAGTTCTGCTCTGTGTGATTTTCGATAGTGAGGGAAATAGGTGAGGTTCAATGGGTAATTGGACTGTTGGAGAGGGGTCGACCGTCGATGGCGGTGATAGTAATAGGCTGGGATAATGCCTCTAATCTCACACCCAGCTGGGCAGCCAAAGCACGATTAATGAAATTACCAGCTGCACCCAATTCAACAAATGCAGCCATTGTGGCCCAACTGTGAGTGAGTCTGAATGATTATCCAGGATACAGAGAAGGAGGTGGAAGAAATCATCAGCAGACCAGGCAGAGACCCCCCCAACCTACCTGGTCTGTCCATTTCCCGAACGGAGAGGACAGCCAGCTCGATGGTGCATGGGGAGGTGCAATACGCACACAGACCTTCGCAGTAGCACCTGTCTCCTCAGGAGGGATGGAGTTGGAGAACCAACCGATAACGACTCCACGGAGGCTTGATGGTCGATTGTGGGGGTCACGGAGTGACTGGTAGGTTGGTATGAGGAGCTGACCTTGGGCGAGAGCTCATCCGCTGGTAAATGCAGAGGCAGAGCTGAATTAGACCATCCACAGTGACAGGAAGCTCCTGCCGGCAAGTTCGTCCTTCATACAGGGAGCCAGCCCCTCATAAAACACGGTCCAGAGTGGACGCGGACACAAGTTCCCCAGGGTGTCTAGACCGCTAGGGTCCTAAACTCCACCGCAAAGTGGCTCACGGACTGCTCTCCCTGACACAGATGATACAATTTGGAGTTGGTCTCCACCTCAGTATCCCGGTGTTGAAATGTGGCCCTCAGTTGGTGGGTGAATTCAGGATGCCTGCCCTGTGCCTGCCCAGTGAAGAGGGAGATGAGAAGTGCGATGCAGCTCTGGTCTGTGGAGTACCTGGAGAGTTGGAACTCAAAGATCATATTAATCTTTGTTAGAAACACATCAAACTTCCCATGCCCACTTATCAGGTAACGGAAATTTGGGTTCTTGAGGTGAAATGGAGAGGGAAGAATGGGCCGCCGCCTGTGGCACCTGACGCTCAGTGTTCTCCTTCACACACAAAGAATGGTATGCACATGAGAGTTGTGCTGACTGGGTTGAAATGAGGACTCAATGACTCTGTCCCTTGGCTTATATACCATGTGACATGCCTTATTTCCAGTCCCTCTTGCGCATCACATGATCCGTGTGTGTGACAGCCAGTACCATTCTTCAAAAACAACAGTAACCTATGAGTAGGCCACTACAAGGTTGGCTGTTCATTTTTATCTGTATGAGGGATGATGGGTCAATGAACCTCTCAAGTTCAGTCCTTAGTTAAGCTATGTCCACTTGCTCTACTTCTGGAGAAGCAGTGAACCATGCTCAGATGCATCACTTATGTTGGTCTTTCTATCTTTAAGCTTGCACAGAGAGCTAAAGAATTTTTGAATTTCTTTCCTCTCATTCTCTGGACCCTTACATTTTTAAGCAGTGTGGACATCCTTCCTCCGCATGGATCTTTTGCTGTTGCCTATGTCTATTGATGGGAGAGGGGGCCACACTTAAAACTGCAAAAGAGGCTGCAGATTCCTCCCTGCTTCATGCACTCATATTCTGGTAATATTTCTTAACATTTTTTTAGGCATGAATGGAATTGTACCTTTTGTACTGTCCGCATTGCAGTATTTACTTGCCTTCATGAAGCCACATACTCTTCCTCCACCCAAATTTTACCAAAGAGATCTAGGAAACGTGGAGGATTACATTCTCGTCAGCTGGACCAGAAGGAGATCAGAAGTCACCTTGTTCACCTTAAGAATCAGATCATTTTTCTACATTCTTCTGTTGGAATATACAGGTCCTTGTAGTTCAGAAAGAACCCAAAAGTAGTATTTAAATATTTGATGTAAACCTTGGTGCTGGCTTTGTGCTCATTAGCTCTGACAGACTTTATTACTTTCAGATCCACTATGGGCATCCCAATGAATATCATCTTCGCTATCTTTAGACCCATCTAAAGGTAGCACCTGAGGGAGGGCCAGCCTGTGACCTATGTTCTCCCTGCTCTCAAGCTATATGTCTGATCACTGAATGATCTTCCCCAAATATTCCCCAGAATCTAACCTCATGCAGCATGCTCGATCAGATTGGCATACGACTCACAATAAATACTTAAACTGGAATACAAATCAGTACAAGGTCCCAGGGTTTGTGCAGTTGAAAGTAAGTGCTGTTTTAACTTCTAATTTTACTATTATCGCTCCTTGTTATGGCCGGTTGTTGCTTAGTTTTGGCACATTCAGGACATATGGCTGAAACCCCATCCCCAAAACTCACTCAATGTGCTCGTTCATAAGGGCATACTCAGCATGAGCAATCACTGCTGTCTGTGGGGATGTGGAATTGTCAGTTCACAGTCAACAAAACTGACTTCACCTCTGCACATGCTAAAAAGCTATCCTTTATCTTTTTGCTCTCACTGAAACCTGGACACAGCCAGAAAACACAGCTACCCCAGCTGTACTTTCTACCAGCACTGCACTCTCCCATACCTCTTGTTTGCTGCTGCCTCCTGATAATTATGCCTCTTTGGAATACAATGCTATCCTGGTATGTACTCCTTTGGAACTCTGTAATAGCCATCTACCATCCATCTGGACTTTTGGGCAACTTTGTGGATGAACTAGAAACACTACAGTCTGCCATCTCTGACTATGACTGTCCATTACTCATCCTGGGTTATTTGAATATTCACCTTGACAATCCCAGCTAGGCTGACTTTATGTTAAAATAGTAGATCAGAGACATACAGGCTCAGGTTACGCCTCTGCTCAAAAAGCCGGTCGATCTCATTACTTCGATGCTCACACCATCTCAGCGTGCATCTCGGCTTGTCTATCAAACATATATACATGGATGAAGGATCACCACCTACAGCTAAATCTTGCCAAGCTGCAACATCTTAAAAATCAGGCCATTCCTGACTCAGTATGCCACCCAGTAAGCCAATTTTATCTCTCACCTTGATTACTGCAATGCCCTCCTAGTGGGTCTTCCAGATTGCGTGATAAGGTTGTTACAACTGTTTCAAAACACAGCTTGTCTGACCTCCAACCAACTCAAAAGTACACGTCACCCCACTGCTGATTGATCTACACTGGCTACTCATGGCTGCCGAAATTAAGCTCAAGTCACTAACTCTTGCCTACAAAGTGACATCTGGGTCTGCACCCATCCCATCATTGTGGCTCATGTTCTGACTCACTTCCTCTACTCCTCCAAGGGAAATCGTCTGGCTCTGCTATCCCTACACACAAGGGCAAACCCAGTCCAGAGTCCTCTCTTTTGTGGTTCCGCGCTGGTAGAATGAGATGAGTAAGCTGACCACAGCAGCAGAAACTCTCTCTAGCTTCATAGACCTCCGGAGTCTCACCTGTTCAGAGAGCATCTCCTCTCCTATTGCACTTCTTGCTCTTCTCCTACATACAAATGTTAACACTTAGAACTCTCCTCTAGTTCTCACATTGTCTTGAAACCTGAGTGACTCTTCATAGTAGTCGCTTTGGATAAAAGTATTTGCCAAATTAATGTAATGTACTCAAAATGTAACGTGCCTCAGCATGGGACAGTGCGCATTGTGTCTTCAGTCTGTCCTATGGTCCGGAGTGACTGCAGCGATGAGAATGGCATTATTTCACATTTACCACATCATGTCTGGACCAATTCTTTAGTTGGTTCTGGATTTCAGAGTAAAGTAAAGGATCAATCTCTTTAATAGCCCTGATGTTAGGGGGTATTTAAGTTTAAATAATTTTAAGATCTAAATCCGATATGTGCAGCCACCTTCTTATGACAATATAAAGACTTTCAAAAACACCAACATAGAGAACTATTTAATAAATATAAAGAAAGATGTGAGTGGGGAAAAATAATAATAATGGATTCACTCAGAAATGGGTTTCCTATACAAAATGTTCCTAGCATTTGGGTCTATGGGAAAACCATTATGTTATATATCTCTTCAGCACATTAACATAACTTATGTTAAGCTGAAGCAAAACACTTATTGTACTCACAATAACAGTTCGGACCTTCAACCTTCCTCTCCTTTCTCTCGCTAATTGGTCCAAGAAGGATGTATTCCAATGGTGCGAGTAGGTGAAAGCAATCCATCCAGTTCAACTGTATACCTTACATACCCAGAAAACTTGCTAGTTAAAGAGCTCTACATCTCGGCTGTTGTCTGGAAGAGAAAAATGAATGGTTCGGGTGCCCATGCTCACATCTTGGTTTTTGACTTGTTTTCCATGCCTATGATTGTACCTGGTTGACTTGGAATGTTACATGGATCTCAGTTCTCCTTGCCATCACGATTTGCGAATTCATGACCCATATTTGACATCTGCACTTGAGTCCTCTCCTCATTATTCATTATAGCAGCCTGCCGGAGTAAAACACTTGTCCCCATTACTTTTGCACAGTACTGTACTTCTTCATATTTTGCTTACAAAGAGCCGGACTTTGTATTTTGTAAAGCAGTCCTGAGCAATAGTTCTCCAGGCTTCCTTCCTGAAGAATTTTCAAAGTTAGCCTCTTGTTTTCAATCCAGCCCCTGCACCTGACCAGACCAGTTTTTGTTTGTTAAGGGATCATCCAAGCAAAACAAACCCATCTGACCAGATTAGTATGCTGGTGCTGCTGAATGCCGAGTGGTTGGAATACCTTTATCTAGGCTCCTCGTATCTTTGCAGCCTGTTGCAGGAAAACATTTTTTTGCTATTTAATTTAATCTGCTATTTTCAACTTTAATTTATTATGCCAAAGATAAGGCAGTTTCACTGGTGTACAATAGTATTTTTGCACAAACAAGGTTAGTCAAAAGCCAGGCAAAAACAACCGTCTGCTAGATGCCTTGAGTCTTCACCTCTTCCACTCTATCGAAACTACACAGAAAAGAAGGAAACCTCAAAAAATGTGTCTTATTAATTAAATCAATCTCTCTCAAACAACAAACACAGCACCTTAGATTTAATGCTAAAGCTGGGACTGCTTAATATCAGATCACTCACTCCTAAAAAACATTTTTGTTAAATAACTGATGAGAATTTTGATGCCTTATGTCTTACAGAGACCTGACTAGTTTGTTGTTCTAAATGAGACCACCCCCACAGGCTACAACTACATACACAGACCTAGACTAAATAGTAGAAGGGGAGGCACAGGAAACATTAACAGAAGTGACCTAAGAATTAATTAGAAAACAGAGTTCAGGTCCTTCGAAACTCTTTTTCTTAACATAACTAATCTACATACAAATAAGCTCTCTTTCTCTTTTTTTTAACCTGTCGTGTCTAGCATCTTAGCATGCAGAATGTGAAGCTGGGTGCCATGATGCTCCAAACACCTTTGCTTTGTCAAGTGGGGCTTTAACAGTATAAGCCCCTCTTGTTATCTGAACTTTTAATTTACTTATGTATTCATTTGATTTATAATTAGGCCAGATCAGACAGTAGAGAAAAATAGAGACAGAGAAACAAGTGAACATAAAGAGAAAAGGAAACGATCCAATAGAAAGAGAGAAAAAGGGGAAAGATAAAGAGGAGAACCAAATGAAAACTGCTGCCACTGTGTCATCGCTCCGACAGCAGTTCAACAGGTGTAGAACTGTAACAGCACAGAAATAACATACACACCTGCAGTTGATGCTGAAACAGCACACAGAAACCTGTGATTCTGGGTAATTTTGTATATTTTATATACATATATATATATATATATATATATACATACATACATACATACATACATACATACATATATATATATATATATACACATACACACATATATATACACACATACATACATATATACATATATACATTTTATATAT
>JBBIGA010049277.1:0-12960 GCA_037576975.1 Alestes dentex
GTGTGTGTGTGTGTGTGTGTGTGTGTGTGTGTGTGTGTGTGTGTGTGTGTGTGTGTGTGTGTGTGTGTGCGCGTGCGGGTGTGTGTGTAATGGGTGTGGGCAGCATGTGCTCTAACAGTCTGCAATTGTTAGCTAGAGACGTAAATATTGGATTTGCCTATACCGGATGCATCCTGCTGCCATTTCTTTCTCATTACCTTTAATGTGTTTTATTTAACATTGTTCATTATTATACAGTATGGGTGTAGTGATACACACACATTATACAGTATGATGTATTGTGGTTTTTCCATACCGATGTCAATTGCCAAACCAAGGCATCAACAGCATCACTTTCTTGCAGAGATAAATACATTTAAATACACAAGTGTAGATTCTTTCAGGTGCAGCACCAGATTAGCTATTTTTCTTATTTTAGAAATATGTGTTTTTAATAGAATGGTAGAAACCATTCTAATTTATGCAATTTATCTGTTTTTTGCAACAATTTATCTGTTTTTTGAACAATATTTGTTTCACAGAGCATGTGGTCTCAATTGTTTTTAACTGTATATTAACATGAGCCTCATCATCCCATTTCACTCTATAGTTGATGTGTAAATATTCTATAGTGATTCAATTGCAAGGCTTACGGAATGCAAGTGTAATTTAGATAGCCAGAGGTTATTTTTCAGTGTTTGTGACATACACAAACACTACATGATGGTGGCCGGCCATCTTATATCAGTACAATCCTGGTTTTGTTTAATAAAATGAGATTATCTGATGTACCTTACACATCAGCTTTTGTTTTTGCTAGTAATTCTGTTTGTGCTCTATGTTCACTGCCCTTGGATGCCTTATCCCCATGAGGGAATTTGTCATCATGAGAGGCGATGGGAGGATGATCTAATAAGTCATTGCATGCATGTATGGTTAAAATGGTCTTTACCTAGCTTCTTTACTAAAGTGGTGTAGAGATGAATCTCTAGCCCCTTCTGCATGAGGTCATGACCTTGTCTGATTACCTGGTACTTCACCTGAAAACCATGACCCTTCCTTTCTTTCAGCCAGTACCCGCTGAGCATTTGCTGCCACTGCCTCAAAGAGTTGGTTCTTTGTATTTATATTCCCACTGCAGTGCATATATCAGAAGGTGGCTTACACTCCTGTCTCACTTGGTATGCTGACAGCAGACAATAGCACACCCAGTATATCATCATTTATTTAGATTATTCTTTTTTTTTAACTAATGACCATTAGTTCAAGTGTGGACTGTCATATCAGCTGAACTGTGTAAGAATGAGTCTTTCTGAAAATACATAAACCTTCAATGTTCCACTGTACTCTACACTGCAGTTCATTTTCCAGCAGAACGATGACCCACAACATACTACTAAAGCAGATATGGCTCTTTTAATGTCATTTTACTGTCCAAGTCAAGCATCTACCCTCAGTTTCATTAAGTGTTCATTAAGTGTATTTACTGAAAACAAAACAAAAACACAAAAAAGAAGGGATTGAAAACAGAAAGCAGATACTTGCATTACAAAGCATATTTAGGAAGGCACCCAGCACCTGGTGATGCTCATGGACAGTCATTGATTTTAATGGGTTTTCAAACCTGTGCTGAGCATTACACTTTTATTTTTGATTATATTTATATATCTGGTTATGCTTACCTAGGCCTGTGCTCCCTTAACCTATAGGTCTTTTCTAAAATTACTATGCTAATTAGTACAGAATGTCTAAAGCACCACGTGTGCTCTTCCTAATTCCATCACCATTTAATTCATATTAAATTATTGTCTTCATTATAGTCTCTCAGACTTCTGCCAGTCAGAGAATGTGGTGTGTTTCTTTAATATGACTAACAGGAAGTGGCCATGCGACTGACACACAATATTGCCAACCATAAGTTGTTGTTTTAGGATGATGTATAGGGGCACATTAGAGTCAAAACAGGGCTACACGGAATAATGGAAAACATACTATTTCATTATGCCTTGACTATGTTCTACTCTGTCATGGTGGGCAACTCTCATTGGGCTGATCAAAACCACAGCATGAAAGGGTATGTGGTTAGCCACTCAGAATAAAAATGACCCAGTGGTTGTATACAGCATGTGAGACTGAGACATAATTAGTCCTTTAATGGACCAACAAACTGTATTCAGTCACTGCCTGGTCTTAGAATGGACTCATTAAGGTTTAATCTTTATTGTACCGAAGGCATAGCCAGAGTAAAAAGTAGGCTTGGACTGTTTCTTTTGTTAAAAATTGAAGAATAAAGAATTTGAAGAGGATAAACAGAGGCACAGAAAGAAAGACAGAATATTGTCTCTGAACTGGCAGACTATTTATGTGGGCATCTCTCTTTCTCTCTCTCTCTCTCTCTCTCTCTCTCTCTCTCTCTCTCTTTCTCTCTTGCTCTCTCTCTCACACACACTCAGACACACAAATGCACATTGCACACCCACCCCCAACACACTCCCAAAGCTGGCAGACCGACTGCTGGTCTGGCTGTATGTCGGGTACGGGGAGTGTTAATTACAGCAAGCACGCTATTGATCTTGGTCCAGGCTTTCTCAGAGCTTTCTCTGCTTGCTCCCATTACTCTGTAGATGCATGCTCTCTGGGGCACCGGCCCACAGATCTGTGTGTGTGAGAGGGAGGGAGTGAGAGATTTAAGGGGATTCCAGAGAGTAAAAGCCATAAAAGTGTATGAGTGTATGTGACTGGGGGAGTTTGTTAGCTCACTGGTTAATTGTTGGTCCCTCTAGGCTTTAACTCTTTGCACCAACTGAGAGCCAAGATTTTACAGGTATGGAGATCAGTAATCTGCTGAAGTGGTCAAGTATGTAGTACTGTGCTTCCTCAGTGCTCTGATCCAGTGAGTTTGACCAGTGTCAAATTAGCTCAGAAATAAAGTTGTACAATCCAGCAGTACATACAATCATGCAAGGGCGTGTTACGTTTGATGATTGTGCTTGGGGTGTGGTGTGTATCAATGAAAACCTTTGTTGACAGGTTAGGGGACAAACCCACCCCCATGACGCTTCTGTCCATAGACCAGACGGGAGATTCTGTGCCTGATTCTGTGTGCAATTCAAAGAGCAAATAAGAAAATCAGTTTTTTGGTCGAGAGGAAATGGTGTGAGGAATGGTATATAGTGCTCAAATAATGCTCAAATGAATCAACAGCTTATTCATGTTTGGGTATGAGGTTTGTTTACAGAGTAAAAATGTGGAGATGAATCCCGTTACACATTTAGTATGAGTAAATTGGGGAAAAAAGCATTTAACATGGAAAATGTGATGGAAAGTTCAATGCTTCCTTCAGTCAACCTGTGCTGTCTCGTTTAAACACATAAAATGAGGTTAAAGACCTCTATTGCATGGGCCCAAAAAATCTTTTGTAGTTCCACTAAAATTGGTATCAATATTATTTGCGTCTCCTAATTAAAGGAATTTGAGCTAGAGAGGATTTCATTCTCCACAGAGCAATGGCAATAGGATTTGGTGATGTGAGAAGCTGGTAAATGAGGAAACATGCTTCATGCTCCAGTGGCTTGCATTATGGTGGTTCAGAGATAATGCCCTTGATTCATTCCATGTGTGGTGTCCGAGCAGTGCAATGTTAAATGACCTGTGTGCTGCAAGAACATTTTTACATGTAGAGCTGAGGGGGGTTGTGTTATTGGCGGTTGCAGTGAAGTGTCACACTTGGGGCATTAATGTGCGTGTGTTTTTGCACATAGGTGTACTGTGGGAAGAGGGGCAGTTATGCACATACAGCTCCATTCAGAAGAAACCATACAGCTGGGCTTTATCAAACTAGGAGTACAGAATGTGTCATTCATTTGTAGACATTTGTCAGACGCTCACAGAGCGTGTCACACTCACACCCGCAACATTAAAGGGGACATATTCTGCAAAACTCACTTTAGTTATAATAGGTCTATGGGCTATACAAAACATGTTCATGAAGTTTTTGAACAAACCTCAAGGCTCTTGACTTATCGTGCCTTAATTTCAAGATGCCGGCGACCGGAAAATTCCCTGAAGGTACTGTCTGTATAAACTGTCTTTTTAATAAACTACCTGTGCACCTTCAAAGTTCTCAGTGTCTCATTTGAAATATCAGGGCCCTCAGAATTCTAGAAATGAAATGTGGAGCTACTTTGAGTCTTGTTAATGGTGTAAAAATAGCGATTTATCTGCACTGGCTACATGATGCCCCATGCCCTACCATTATCAGCCTAGTAGAGCCTTGAGGTTAACATCGGCTAAAAGCGCTGTGTTTCGGAATGAGGGGGGCGAATGAAGGTGGGCTACTCGACAAAAGTTCATACTCGTTATCATGTTTCAGTACACCCCAGGTCCACTTCACACTGAACTTCTCCTTTAAGCATGGGATGGGTGGGGCGTGGCCAGCAACAGCTTACTTGCATAAAAGGGACAGAGCCCTGAAACGGCTCGTTTTGAAAGAGACCGAAACTGTCAAGAATTAAGCTGGTGACATCTCTTTATGAGAGTGATTCTGCGCAAAGAACTTCCTGAACATATTTTGTATAGCCCCTAGACCTATTATAACTTCTTTTTTTAAAAAGTGAGTTTTGCATAAGTCCCCTTTAAATGAATTTACCTCTGCGTAATTATCTTTGTCTACCTCTAAACTGCAGCTCTTTCAGTAAAAAAGTAAGTTGCTGAAGGTCTGCTCTCTGACGCACACTCGTGTGGTGGGTGGGGTCTGTGTAAGGGTGAAGCTTTTGTCTGAGAGACCTTAGGATGAGGCAGATCCTCTGTGGCCACTGTGAATGGCCAGAGCATCTCTGCCCCTGTGTTTGTGGGAGGGGATTGAAACTCAATGAGACTGGGAGGAGGCGGAGCCTCGACGGAAGCAATGGCCCATAGAGGGCCCAAAGAGAAGTGAGCCTGGGGTGAAGCGTGAAAGGAAGTGCTTCTGTGGAAGGGGGCGTGTCTATAGGGAGGAGAGTCTGGGAGCAGAGGCTCAACCTAAGTGACAGTGGGGGCGGAGACTATAGACTATACAGAAGTGAGACGGGGAGGGGGCGTGGCCTCTGTAAATAAATCTATGGGGTGCGGGCATTTAGGGCAGTTAGACTAGCGGCCCCCAACCTTTTTTGCGCTACGGACCAGTTTCATGTAAAACAGTATTTTCACGGACCTGTATAGGTACAGCTAAAAACAAAGCGCGTTTTTACTCATTTTTGCTAGTTTATGGGCTAAATTATTTATGTACCATTTCACGTAACCGAGGCGAGTTTTTTTTTTTTTTTCCAAATAAAACATCTTTCAGACTCCGATATCTGTCTTTCTATGCAGCCCAGTAACGAATGACTCACGGACTGATACCGGTCCACGGCCCGGGGACCTCTGAGTTAGACTAATCGAGGGGCGGAGCCTCCGTGGAAGTGACCCTGTGGGCGTGTAGCTGGGACTACAGGGTAGTTAGATTGTCGGACTGGGCGGGGCTTCTCTGGCTGTGAGCCGTAGCGCTGCAGGCTGCGCCACTGCACGCAGAACCACCGCGAGAACAGTGAGCCACAGCTGCGGAGATTCCGATATTTAAAGTGTCTGAACTCCGAAGACTGCGCATGTCAGCTGTTTTCTCACTACGCTCTCCGTTCGGGCCTCGTATCCCCGCTGTGTGTCCATGTCCATCTGCTTTTAAACCGAGCCACTGGACCGGGTTCTGCCTCGGCTCGGTGTCTCACTGACTCTCCCAGGCTTAGAATACTGCGGAACCGGCGTGTCCCCTCGGCTCCCTGTGCCCGCCGTGTGCGTTTAGGGAAGGGCTCGCGTTATCAGTTCGCCTTTCTTTCCGCCGGTGCCGAGGAGGATGCCTGGCCGTCTCTGAACGGCCGGCGGCGGATCATGGATCCCGCTTCCTTCACTTTTCGCTCCCCAACGTAAACGCACCTGTTTCGATGGACGAGGTCGAGGAAATAGACACCCGCAAAATCAACAACAGCTTCCTCCGCGACAACAACTATGCAACCGAAGGTAATTCTCCCTGAACACGAGCGTCCTGCTAGGGGGCTGTGTAATTGCCCCGCGCCTGTTGTCCAGCGCTGTGAGGGTCATGAGGCAAAAAGAGACAGAAATGTCATGATTCATCTTTGAGCTGGCCAGTAAGCATTTCTTCACCGAAATCCTGAGGTGATGTGAGTAAAATGGTTCTCTTTGCTGCGTAGCTGCCCAAAAACAGATACTGACTAACTGGGTAAGAAGTGTTAAGTGCGGCTATGCTTGTTTCATCAGCCTTGGGAAGAGCCTGTGAAGTCTTAGTCTGTTAACTAGAAGGATTCTATTGGGTTTTGTGCCATTCATCCAACTTTGGTGCCTGAAAGCAACAAGTTGCAGCGTTGCTTTATTTTTGGTTGAAGTTGTGTGCAGTATTTTACCGAAAAATTTTATTTGGTTAATTTTGTAAAGAACTGTGTAATTTCTGTTTTGGTTGGCTATCGTAACTTAAGTTTTCAGTCTTGTTGAGTTGAGGACTACCCGGTTTGCGGACAGGTGACAGTTGGTTGTTTAGTTGTGCTATTAGGCAGTCACAAATCTTCTCACGAAAAGAGACTATCGTCAGTGACTGGAGAGTGGGTCAGAACGAGTAAGAGCAGGAGAGGGATAGAAAAGTGAGAGATTATTGCCCGGGGCAGACCGATGTGATAGGATGCCAAGTGCTGAAATCCAGCGCACCCCAGCTCCTAATGGCTCATGCCTGTCTACTCCTCAAATACATTTGCTTTGCTCGGATCCAGCCGCTCATAGCTTATTTCTGCCACACTTTCTTTTAGTATAATGAGAGGAGAACCCTCTGTCTGTGCAGTCTGTGTAAAAATTATGAAGTTTTAGTTGGACAGTACCAGTGGGATACACATGAAGTGTTTCCAAGAGGTGGAAAGTGATGATCTCACCTGAAATTCAGTCTCTTGAGGTATGACATAATGAGTTTTTAATATTAGGAAGGTTGCACGCAGGTCCTAGGAGCCTAAAAAGAGAACACATGTTAACATGTATAATGGTGTATGTGTATCAGAAAACTGCAGACGTTTGATGTTGGCACATAGAAAAATATAAAAAATAAATAAAGACAGTGATTTCTTGCCAAAAATGGCAAAAGAGTGATATCCAGTAGTAACTTTCAAAATATGTACACTGAGGCAGTGTAACTGTATGCATAAAACTGTATGCATTAAAAACCCTATTTAATATAGAGGATGCATTAAGAAAAGAGAGTTTAAATATTTATTCTATGTAACTCTGTTCAGTGGGGGATGGGTTCCTCTTTTGAATCTTGGTTCCTCCCAAATTTCCTCCTCCTGCTTTAGGAAGTTTTCCTTGCCTCTCGTCATTTTGGCATCTTCACTCAGATTCTTTAAAGCTGCTTCATGACATCAGTTGTAAAAAGCTCTGTATAAATAAAATTAAACTGAAATGAAGATAACACTTCTGTTTTGGACACCTCATATCCACAAAACATCCTTCTTCTTTCTTTGCGTGGACTGGTTTGTACATGATTTGAAAAAAAAAATCTCAAAACTGAAGCTGTCGGCAGGTATAGTAGTCTGCTCGAGTGCTATTCTCACAATAATGCATGCCCAACACCCCAATAGCACACATCCTAAACATGTAGCCAGCTCTCTTGGGGACTAAACTGTTGAAGGGGACATCAGGCTTATGCTGCATTGATGTCCACCCTTTACATAAGGTATAAATGTTGCTTGTCAGTTGAATGACCCTTCTTAACCCAGTGACCCAGGGACAGTCCCGGCCCACCTGGGGATTAGAATCCCACAGTAAGACACATCCTCCTGGCTCAGTTCCTCCAAAACCCATTTGCACTTCTCCCTGCAGACTGCACACAGTGAATTACGCAGGTGTTTTCATTCCTCATCCGCTGGATTTACCTTACTACTGTAGAACAGCCAGATTTACACTTGGGTGAAAAAGAGAGATAAATTCATTGAGACACACTTTATAAACTTGGATTACAACAGGGCA
Organism: Alestes dentex; assembly: GCA_037576975.1. NCBI lineage: Eukaryota > Metazoa > Chordata > Actinopteri > Characiformes > Alestidae > Alestes > Alestes dentex. Next base: position 8,014 of record JBBIGA010049277.1, read on the forward strand.
CTGTGGCAGAAGCACTCACACTGACACTGTGTATATTTGAATATTTATGTGAATATTTGACAAGAAGGGCGAGAAACAAAGAGAGAAAAAAATGTCAGAGAAGGTGCTAACTTATTAGTTGGTTTGTTGACTGCTTTCCAGATTGTCTTTGATTTTTCTGTTCCTCATTGACAAAAATGTCAAGGCCTTGAAGTATGCCAGATAATGATAAAATGGGCAAAAAATGGACATTTCTGAGCTTTCTTTTATAACCTTACATAAACTACAAACGTCAACACTCAACCATATAAACAAAAAGTGATTACAATGCTGAGAAGCTTAAGCTTGAATAGTTAACCATTAAGGCACTGGTGCCACTGTGGATTCAGATGAATAAATTATGACTTATGCATTTTTAAAGCAGTTTTAATGTGTCCATGTTTTCCATTGCTGCTGTCAGCCTCTTTGTGAAAAGGAGACACTAGCAATCCAAATGTATACTATGAAAGGCACGGATGAAGCAGAAAGCATATATAGAAACATTGACAGAAGCTTCCCTCCAAAAACCTGATGTGATATGAAAACCCACATAACATGTAAATGAAAGGGGATCATATTGAACAAATCAGTGAAGGTTGAGTGTGAACACCAGATTGTTTCTTCACCCTTAAGAAGTATTTGTCTGAGAGGTTTAGTGTGTCTGTATTGGAGAAGACAACAAAGTAAGAAAGGAGAAGCTGCTTATTTGGTTTGCATTCACTCTTTCATTTTGTCGTTCTCCTTTGACTTTTCAAGATGGAAAAGTGAAGCTCCATATTAGACCCGTATTAGACTGTACGTTTGTGAGCCTTAGTTTTTTGGAGTTTAAGATTATTCCTGAACGACTGGAAGAGCCAGGGTCATGCACTTGGACACTCACTCTCTAAGCTGATCGGAGCGCCTTAGCAGGTTCATCCCGTCCTCTCTAGACATTTTATGGATGTTCCGTGGCAATTAGGGCATGTTCACATTTTCTTGGAGAACATAAGGGCATTTGAGGTCTGTGAAGAACATAATATATTAAGTGGGATGATTTAAGTAAGAGGTCATAATGCCTCTAACTTGGATCCTTCCTCGACCGATAGATCCTTGTTTATTCCATGGAAAAACATTGTTAGTGAATGCTCAACCAGCAAAGGGAGTGCATGGTAAAACACCTCACAAGTGAATCAGATGCAAACCAAAGTTACAATTAGGTCTCTAGTGTCAGCTGTGGGCTTGTGGGCCTTTAACGGCAAAATAAAAAAAAGATTTCTGAAATATTTCTAAAATGTTAAAACAATGGACCTAATGGCACCGCCACAATATTAATTAGGCGGAGTTAGGACAGGTTTCAGATTGGGCTATCATGAGAGATACTTTCCCCATCTCTGACTTAAGCAGAAGTCTAAAAAGGTTGTCTTTTGGGATGATGCAAATGTTCAAAAGCTTCAAAAAACCAGACAGAGGGGTTTGCTGGAGAGATAAATAAAGGATGCTGCAACATATCATTAGACAGGGATCTGCTTGACCTAAAAACATTGTGGGTTTTGTCTCATGCGGGAACCTGTCTCCGAGAAAAATTCTTAGTTGGGGAAGAGGCACCACTCGCAAAAGATACAAAAGCAGCTTACCGCAAATAAAAGGGTGTGTGTTGGTGCGCCATGTGTTGGATCACCCAAGATTAAGCCAACATATGCCATGGGTATATTAGACTTTAATTAGTGCCAGCTCTTCCTAATTGTGGGGTGAATATTTATGACTTCTTACCATGTTCACACTGTACATGTTTACTCTCAGCCTCAGACATATGCTTTGGTGGATATTCTTTTGTCTGCCTCTGCATGGCTTAAATCCCCGCAGAGTTTGTCCATGTTTACAAGGCCTGCATCTGCATAATTATTATGCTGTCAAGGTGTATGGAGGTTTGCATGTACGTCTTTGTACTTTGTACTGTAGTCATCTGTGACTCTCTGTCTTACAGTGCTGTCCAGTGGCACAATGACTTTTTTAGACTAACTGAGCTCATCCCATAATCTTATTGGCTTCAGCTGCCTTCCATTCTGGCATCTACATCAGGCCTTTTTTTAGTTTTAGGCTATAGCCTCTTCACCTTGCAGGCTTGGTGAACACCTTTTGGATTGTAATTCAGGACCATTCATTTATTGTAAGAAGGAAGGTTTTGTGATGCATTCTTTCCCTTGGAACCTCTGCAGTACTTTTGCCTGGCTTGTAGCCAAATCGCACTCTTCATATCTGTTTCTTTGAAAAAGATGTTTATCTGTATGACCCTTTATCTGTATGATCCACATCTGTTTTAGTGATGCTTTTGTGTAACTGTTTGAACAAAAGCACTCACTAGCTGTTTAAAGCATGTAAACTGTATTTAAACAATAGAAACCAGGATGGGAGTCATTGGTGAAAAGCGGAAAAGCTGCTCTCGGTTTCTGTTGGTGCCCATCTGAACCACTCCTGTACGCTCCACCTCATTGGAGGGCACTGGAGAGGTGGAAGTGTCTGTTGTTTTACAGTGGTTGGCTTCTGTTCCTACTATTTGATGTGGTATTATCTATAGTAGGTGTTGATAACCCTGGTCTTGGAGGCCTGGATTCCTGCACAGTTTGGCATTTTTTGTTCCCAAACATACCATATCAGCCAATAGCCAGTTCTAATCACTGATGAAGGTGATATTCTCTTATAAACATTCGAAGAGACTTGGGAGATTATTGATTACCAGTAGTTGAGTAATAGAATATACACTGTCTCTCCCCAGATGTTGCCATCTTTATGTCTGAATCGTATCTAAGGAAACTTTCCCACAAAATTGTCTGATTGTCTTTACTTAATTAGAACCCTGCAACACGCCGCCTGAGCAAATGCACATCAGCAAATTGTGAGTCGGGGACGAAAGTTACTAGGGAAAAATAGGTGACCTTGTTCCATTTAAGACTCAGTTTAGCTCAATTACCCAATTGATAAGCATTACAAAAAAGTAAACTCCTGTTTGCTGTTTGGTGAAGAAATGGGAATTCCTCCTCGGAAATCCCCTGATAGTGATATATTATCCCATTATCATATAGTTGTAGCCAAGCACATATCCTCTCTCAGTGGTGCCTCTTGTAATGGCCATCCACTCTTGATGAACTGGTGCAGAAACACTTGTATTTGCCGCATTGTGGGATATGCTCTTGGATTACTGGCTATTTATTACCTCTCTAGCACGGACAAGAGGGTCACCCATCAGACCTCTTGAACCCGAGTTAATGTTACAAGTAGCACTGCTCTGCTGGAAGCCGGGAAATTGAGGGGAAGATCAGAGGGGAGGTTGTGTACTATGAGCAGATTGCAGGCCTCTTGTGCAGGCTCATTAAATTGGGAATACCGATGCCTCTTTCTGGCTTGCATACACAGTGCCCTGCGGCACTATAAGACCAGCTCTGAATGTCATTATGCCTCTCCCTCTCAATTCATGCTGCCTTATTAGCACCCTGGTGCTTGTCTTCTATACAAAAGCTATACGAGAGCACTGCCTCACTAGACAGTCTCAGTTACTAGTTAAAGCAAGAAATCAGAGGAAGAGTATATACCTAGAGCCTGTTAAATGATCCTGTTTGTCAAAACAGGTACTAAAAATACTGTTTTGAACTACAGCTGAGACAACTATTGAAACAGTTATTCAACACTATCAGTAATACTGACAATTAGGGATGCACGTTTTAAAATTTTCTTGGCCGATCCTGATTACCGAAGTGCGATCGGCAGATACCATTTTTTTGGCCTGAGAACAAAAATATAAACAAAAATCTTTAATGCAAAACATTATTTTTCTAACAAAATCTGTACAAATGTACAAATTTAGATAAATAAAACTGAATAAACAAATAAATAAAACACAAAATACAACAAAATATATTCTTATATATTAATATATTAGTATATATAAATATATGTTAACCCTCTGGCCTTGTTGCAGGCCATTTGTGTCCACTTCACTCGCTTTTTTTTTTTGACCATTTTAGCTGTGTTAATGCATATGGAATGAAATTTCCCCAGGGTCTGGAGTTTTTTCAGATCTTTTAATTTAGTTTTTTCAGGTCTTGCTAGGACTACATCAATTACACAATACCACCAGCACTGGTAGTGTGAGAGCTAGCACATTAATCTTTCAAGTCGTGTGAAGCACCCCTTCTTTTCAATAATAACTTGTCTTTCAGTAATTACTTGTCTGTTAGCTTACATAACAAACTTGGCAGTCAGCACTCTCTTCTAAGGGCCTCTTCTAAGTGGCCACTAATGCAACATCATTATGCAGCATTACACACTTCGAGCCAGTTCTGTTACATCAGCTAACTTTTTTGGGTGATGAGGGAAATGGAGGCCCCACCAGTCCAACCAGAGAGAGCAAGACCAGTTGTGCTGTCTTAGACTCCTGGCCACAGATGGCTGCTCTTGGTTGTAGGACCAACATTAGAACAGGCACTTGGGAGACAGATTATTTCTATGACTAATCAAGTAATTATAAACACACAATTTAAAAAAAGGAAATATTTAATTTTACTTCATATAAATGAATATAGATGATGCTGGATTCTTCCCTTTCAAGTGATGACAACAAAAGAGAAGGCTTGCCCTTGTGTACAGTAAATATACCATTATACTGTTAAACTGGGTAAATCACGCTGCAGCTTAAAGATTTACAATGATCCTTTACTTTTAGCTGTTGATTTCTTATAACAGCTTGAAGTAATGGCCAGGCCTAAGATTGTTATTTGTTATTCTACATTATTTAAACTGAAGAATTAGTAACAAAAATGCCAAAATACAAAAAAATGCCAAATATTTGTTACAGCTATTCATATATGTCCCTCTTCTTCTTCTTTCTCTTTCGGCTTTACCCTTCAGGGGTCGCCACAGCGAATCATCTGTCTCCATTTATTCCTATCTGCTGCA
>JBBIGA010049308.1:0-12958 GCA_037576975.1 Alestes dentex
GAGGGCAGTCTTCCACGGAGACCGATCCAGCAGGTGTGCAGCAGTTCCCCTCAGAGAGAACAGAGGATGGAGTTAGTCACAGAAAGCCTGACTGAACAGGTGTGTTTTTTACTGGAACCTTTTTTTCTGAAAAGGTTATTTGTCTTATAATTACACTACCAGTCAAACACATTTTTTTTCTACATTTGCATGTTATCCTGTCTGTCCTTCTGAAGTGGAGGGTAAAATGAGCAGAGGGAGGTTTAATTAAATCAAAAACTATCAGAATAGTCCCGGTTTGTAAAGAGCACCGACACAAACCTCATCAACCAAACACCAAAAAGGTGCAAAAACCTGCACCAGAGTGGGAACGTCTATTCTGGAGCTCTGTTACAACACAGCACAGATTTGCCATATCCTTTCGGCAACTTTTGATAATAACCCTCCCAGCACCTTTTCCAGCAGAAATGTGTGTGATGTTCTGGATCATGTGGAACTTGTGGGTCTCCAGCTGGTCCCTGCAGCTCAATGAGAGAAAAATCTGGAGACTGGGGAGGACGAGACGTCCCTCTCTAAACTTCCTGCTCTTCTCTGGACTGAGAGAATTCTGGAACAGTTCTGAAGAAGTTTGGGATCGTGATCCTGCTGAAGAATGAAATTTAGTCCAGAGATCTGTAAACCAGAAGGAACTGTTTGATGTTTAGGAACTGATACTTTTCTTTTTTCATGAACAACACAAATTGAAAATCAGTCACTAAAGACAGACCTGATATGTCTCTTAAAAACCAACAGTTTGAGACTTTTTGCCTAAATAATGTGTTAATAATGTGTTTCTACAGACTATAAAATATAGAAAAACAGGCAGTTACATTCGTTTGATGAATTTTTGTGTTAAGAAACATCTTGCGATGCGCTGGGACACATCCTCAGTGATGTTCCTGAGGTCACTGGGTGTTTTGGGTCTTTCAACATCATACACTCTCGCAAGGCGACCCAGGCAGAGTTGATCAGACTTTGGCTTGTGTCCCAGCAGCACTGGCCCATGGTTCACTCCTCCTCAACCAAATCTGGAGGCCTTTTCTGCAGCTTCCAGTGCAGACTTGAGGGCTCTGCATCCCACTTCGATGGGTTCGCAGCATGCCTTCCAGCCTGCCCCCCCGGCACTGCTCCACCAGTTCCTGGTACTTGGCCCGCTTCCGTTTATTTGCCTCCTCCAAGCTCTCCTCCCAGGAAACTGTCAGTTCTAGTAAGAGTACTTGTTTCAAAGAGGCAGAAAAAAACACCACATCTGGCCTCAGTGTGGTTGCCATGATATGGTCTGGGAACCTAAGCTGTCTGTCCAGATCAACTCGCAGCTCCCAGTCTGATGCACTGGTGAGAAGTCCAGCTGGTGGTCTGGATTGTGCTTGGCATTGCTCTCCTGCCCTTATAAAAGTTATGCCCTTACGATGGCAAATCTGTTTGGTGGTATCCATAGCTCTGCAATGAACTTTAGCACCTGGTCATGCCGCCAAAGGTGGGGCTCAAATGTCTGGTCTGTAGTATTCACACACACACACACACACACACACACACACACACACACACACACACATGCATGCATATATACTAACACACACAGGCATGCACACTGCCACACCAACTCACACACTATTCCATTTGAGAGAAAGATTGAAGATAGTAAGCAATTATTGAGCTAATCAAACTACAAGGCTAGTTTTGTTTTTAAGAACTCATTTTGAAACACTTTGTGAAAGTGATATTATCTGATTTATGGTTCTGTTACTGTTTTCTATCCTCTTTCTGTATTCTGTGGTCTGCAACTCTTTTCTCTTCAGGGAATAAAGTGAATCCTGGATCTCTTGCTCCCCCTGCTGCAGGATGTTGGAACTTCCCTGAAAGCCTTTATTACCTAGAGTGTTGGGTGTAGAAAGGGAGGGTTCCCGGTCTTCGAGGGTCTTCGCTGAAGGCCTAGTGATTTCTGTGAACTAAACACGTCTTTATTTATTTATGTATAATTCTTTTATATTTAATAACATCATGACTGTAATTATGTTCTGTAAGTACTGCAGCCCTAACATCATTAAGAAGTGTTGGTTGAAAACAGGATTAAATTATCAGAGCTTTTGTCCTATAGGGTTTTGGTGTCTAAGTAGATGGCGATAAGCAAGCTCTCCCATTAGTCAGGTCTTCAGGCGACCTACTGTGTTGAATTAACCATCACTATCATCAGGTAGTGGGCTCAACCAATCACGTTCTGATTTACAATGGGCGGGGCCAGATTCATGAGAGTAGAATGTCATTCTAGGCCTTCTGGAAGTTGGAGATGTATTAGATGGAGCTGTACTGGATGGAGATAAAGCTCTTCTGATGAAGATATAAAGCTCTTCGGATGAAGTTGTTCTGGGTGGAGATTTTTGGGATTGAGATGTACTAGATAAAGATGTGGTCGATGGACAAATTTTGGATGGATGAAGTACTGGATGAAGATGTATTAGATATAGGTGTGCTAGGTGGAGATGTAGTACATGGGGCTGTATTGGATGGAGATAAATTGGGCAGAGGTATATTGGACAGAACTACTCTGCATGGAGATATGTTGGATTGAGGTGTGATAGATGGAACTATAGTGGATGGAGATATATCTGATGGACATAAACTAGATGGAGATATATTAAGTTCAATTGTATTAAATGGAGATATAATTTATGGATTATGTAGTGGATGGAAATATATTGGATGTAGTTGTATTAAATTGAGATATATTGGAAATATGCTGGATGGACATGTACTAGATGGAAATATTGGACTGAGTTGTCATTAATGGATATATATTGGGTAGAGTTGAACTGGATGGAGATATACTGGAAGGAGATATGGAGTTATATTAAATGGAGATATTTTGGATGGACATGTACTGGATGAAGATATCTTGGACTGAGGTGTGATGGATGGAGATGTATTGGATGGAGCTGTATTACATGAAGATATAGTGGATGGAGCTGTAATAAACAGAGATACATCTGATGGACATATACTAGATCGAAAAATATTGGGTTCCGTTGTACTAAATGGAAGTAAAATTTATGGACGAGTAGTGGATGGAAATATATTAGATTGAGCTCTATTAAATTGAGATATGGAAATATACTGGATGGGCATGTACTGAACGGAGATATAGTGGACTGAGTTGTAATTAATGGAGATATCTTGGGTAGAGTTGTACTGGATGGAGCTAAATTGGATGGATATGTATGGAGTTGTATTTAAAGGAGATATTTTGGATGAACATGTACTGGATGGACTGTCCTGTACTAAATGGAGCTGTATTAAACTAAGATGTATTAAATGAAGACGTATTAAACAGAGATATAAAGGACGGAAATATTTTAGATGAAGTTGTATTACAGCAACAACTGCCATTGTAGAATCAGCTCATAGTGTGTTAATGCTGTGATTAGTGTGATCAGTGGAGCTGCATTTTACACTGTGCTTCAGAAAGAATTTCATCAGAAACGGCTGGAAGGTTTTTGCAGTGATTTCCACATGCCAGTCATGATAAACAGCATGAGAGATGAAAGACACTCTTCATTTTTAAAGCCCGTCTGTGGAGTGCGGAGACTCTGAATGTGCCATGTTTCAGATTCAGAGCTTTTTTATATTTCTTTTGCTCAGGTCGTTTTCTCTCTCTCTCTCTCTCTCTCTCTCTCACCTTTTAAAATCCCAATATCATCTCACACACACACACACACACAAACACACACCCACTAAAACATTCTGAACTTAAACTTGAAATATAAACTTCATTCATACATTTACTACACAAATACAAGATATCTGAAGGGATTGTGTATAATAATTTTATTCTGTTATTGTCTTTCATTTATTTTATTATTAATATTTATTATTTTTAGAATATATACTAGAGGAATATAGGTGTCATGTCACCTCAGAAAAGGAGGACACAGATGCAAGAGTTATACAGAACTCACACAAGCTTTAATCAGAATAAAGCACGTAAGTAGTCACTTAAGAGCGATGGACTTGGCAGAACAAAAACACTCGAAAACTCTCTCTCTGAGTTATGATGAAGGGACCCATTAAGCGCTGAAAAGGACCTCTGTCCCTATGATACGGTCCTGATGCTTGGGTTGCTCCTTTCCAGGAGCCATGAGGAACACAAGAGTCTGAGGTTCTTAGGAGTAGTCCAGCCTACAGGTGCTTCACCCTCACTAGTTCACACTAGGGAACATGAAACACACACAAAAAGCCAAGAGTCCACTATCCGGTCTTAGATGAGTCCAACCTCTTACTTCAGAAGAGACCACTGTTCTTGTCCAGCCAGTGTATCAGAGCACCATGTACCATGACCGGCAGGCAAGAGAGAAAGCCCGACAGATGGTGAGAGCATGCTGGTGCCCACACATCGACTACTGGATCGTCTAGGGTTATAAAACATAAACACAAGGACCAATCACAATGAACAAACAATCATCACTGAATTAATGAAGAGAACGAGACACCTGGAAACAGGAGGGAACTAAAGCAGGTAATAATTGGGGAGAACATGAAGGCTGTCTGGAGGTGTAGCTGATTCATCAAAAATCTGATTTATTTTATACTCCTAACACACTCCACCGGATGAGCCACCTGTTCATCCAGTTGAGTCACCCCTTTGCTGCAGTTACAGCCTCTACTCTTCTGTGAAGGCTTTAAAAGTTGGAACATAAAGTAGCTGTGAGGATCTGATTGCAGCCATGAGATCAGTTCTGGCTCACAAATGCCACTTCGACTAACCGCAAAGGTTCTGGATGGAGATCCATCACTCCAGAGACTCCACAGCCCAGCACAAACTTTTGGCATGAACTCCAGAATACTCACATACTTCTACGAGCATTCTGCCTGGTTGTATCAAGACTTGGTATGTCAGCTGTACTGCTCTGAACCACAAGGCTCTACTGAGAGTGGTCAGATCAGTGCAATGCTTCACCAGGAGCATACTGTCAGGCATAAAGCAAGCCATCAGGCTAATGAACTACTCAATGCAGAGCACTGCACACTTTGCTCACCACCCCTTTTTGGGACTCTTCACTCACTTTAAATCCACAGTCACATTAAACCTACCCTTTTTACATTTGGTCAAATATTTATATACATGTACTTGTTCATGCTACACATTTCTTGCACTACAGACATTTTGTAAAAACTAGCCAATTATTAGTATTTTACTGTTTATTTTATTACAAGAAAACTCCTACGATTATACTACTTTTTAATTTTGTTTCTTTTTTTGAGTCTAAGAATTTGAAACATGAAAGCTTAGGCTCATCTGTGGTCACTCTACATTTACGGCATTTAGGAGACACTCTTATCCTAAGTGATGTACATCAGTGCTCAAGTAGCACTGATGTTCTTCATACCTGTAAAGCTAAACTCAAATCAACATCTGCTTTTAACCAAGTTACTGCCAGCTATGTTACACACCTTAACAAATCCTGTCAAAGAAAAGTCAGAAGGTAAAGCATAAGTATGGAAAACATGGAGTTAATTGGGTAAGTGCCCAAAAGGTTTTTGTTTTTTAAATATAGGGGAAAAGAAATTAGTGAGCAATAACAAGAGGACTAATTAGTCATCCGGATGCTCCTTGAAGAGGTGAGCGAGGGACTCAGATCTGCTTGGAATGGGAGTTTGTTCCACCCCTGGGGGCCAGGACTGAAAAGAGTCTTGATGCATGTCTTCCTCTTCTTTTTGAGTCTTGAGGTTCAAGACGAGCAGTGCTTGATGCCCTGAAAGAACAAGAAGTGACACACTGCTTGATCAGTGCCCGTTCAATTGATTTACAGCCCGTTCTATTGGTCAGTGCTTTTATATTTACAATAGACTCACCTTATGTGGCAAACATCTGTAAAGGAGACTAAACAGGGTGTAGACGACGCCATTCATGACTCCATTCCACTGAACCCAGATTTGTTTGCCAGACCTGTAGGAGCTCTGGAGGGTGATGTATTACATGTAGATAAGAGCGGCAAAGTGACGGCAGTTCAGATTTACACTGGGGCTATTGTAGAACAGAGCTAGGAGAAAATTTCAGAAACAGAAGCAGAAAGGGGTCATGCATCAAATCTGCCTAAGGCAGAAGATATTAAGAATGTCTCACACGCTTAAGGGTGCATAAAGAATTGCTCCAGGAGAATGAGACAAACTCAAATGTTCTAAATCTTTTAACGACACCCTGTGTAGTTGTTCTTCTGTGAATTGATTATCACAGGGATCAGTGTAAGAACATGGGCATCAGCCAGAAGACGCTTCCACAGGGGTTTTATAAAGGTGTAATGATTTCACCGCAGAAAGTGGAGATCCTGGGACGAAATTTAACCATCTCTAGACATGCATTAATGCTCTCCTCCTACAGTGGTAGCACAGGAATTGGGAGTGGGATTACCCAGTTTAAAGAGTAAAATGGCATGCAGTACTGTGAAAAAGTCTTGAGCCATTCCTTATTTATGATTTGCTTTGAATCACCTTGGTGGTGCAAAAATATTATTTTCTGTCTGTCAAATAGTCTTCTCCTTGTCATACTGAGAAGAGTAAGTGAAAGAAATGTGAACAAATGTTTTACTGACAGGCTGCAAAGTGTCTGAAGATACAAGGAGCCTAGATAAAGGAATTCCAACCACTCAGCATTCAGCACCACCAGTATACTGATCACCGCCTGATCATCTGGAATCATCTGCTCCTGGTTCTTCACTGGTTCGGGACTTCAGTTAGATGCTCTTTGTTCTGCTTGAATGATTCATATGCAGGTCACTGTGTGTCTTAAAAATTATTCCTCTGAAACTGGGTGGTTAAAATGGAATTAGGTTTTGTCTGCAAACAAAAAACTGCATAAACTTTTGACAAGACTTGTTGTTCCTTTCTACCTTATGAGCACTGGGATGCAAACAATGGGATGAGTAGTTTTATTGAGTCGTTTTACTGTGTTTTGCGCGAGTTTTGTCGTGCTTTGTGGAAGTTTACGATTCAGTCCCCACGGGTAAAGCGGTGGGTGGATTCGACTCACACAGTGTAAGACTCGAAGTGGCAATTCGAACAAAATGAATGGCAGAGAGGCCTGTTCTAGCGGTTATTTAGTTATAATTTTATTATAAAATATGGATTTCTGAAAACAAGATGGCGGCTTGACTGGTCCCTTATCACTGAGAGAGTTATTATACACACATTTTTTGTTATTTGAGCTCGAATTTTGAACGTAAGTTCACAAGACCTGTGGCTATTGATTTCCATTGTTTAAAAAAAAAATTCCTTGGAGCTGGACAATAAGGTTTGCTGATTTCTAAGAGTGCTCACACAAGAGTACTCACACAAGCATTACATACTTTTGGATTTTGTCCTGTTTTGCTCTTTTTCAAATAAGTTGGCATATGCAAACTTCAGAGTCTAAGCTTTGAATGCTTTGAAATAGCTTTGTATGATGGAACTGTGAGCTTTTATAAATGATAATGCAGAATCCAAGATGGCTGCCTGGGTGTTGACAGGTTAATGACCACAGTTTATTCTCTGGATTACTCATTGTTTTTTCATCTTCTGTGATAGTAATGTGTGTAATATGTGAAACATGAGTAATGGTCTGCAATTCAGTGTTATAGATTTTAATCATCATATAAATTAATTAAACCCACAGACACAAAAGTGATGACAGGATGTGCAGATGTTACTGGTAATCTGGCTCTCCAAAGCTCCGTAATGTGACAGCTTGTGTGTAATACAACTAATCCACCGGGAGGTCTCCTCGGGATAAGTACTTCTGAGGACACCGGGGACCCATTTAATCAGCTGCGGGACACGATTGAGACTAAAATTACACATTTTAGACTGTCCTTTAACAGACACGTCATTCAAGGTGAGATCTAATACGGCAGCTTGTGAAATCTAATATGGCAGCGTATTCATTCTGAACTCATGGTAACAACGTAAACACCTGGGGTCTCATTTACAAACTGTTGCGTAAAACTCACACTAAAAGTGTACATGCAATCAAAAGACTAAAATGACGTACGCAAAGAAAATGTCAAATTTATGAAAATGTGCGCACGCACACCTGCAAGCAATATACACTTTATAAATCACACTCTACCTGGGACTGTTCGCATGTGGGTTTGCCACATATTCCACCCTTCGACACACCCCCATTAAACCATACATGGTAAATGCAAATCACCTCATGGATATTTAAGCCTCTGATGTAAACCTGGAAAAATGGCATCATGGCAACTAGTGATGTGAAGTTCAGCTTTTTTCAGAGAGTCGGCTCTTGTGGCACATCTCCCAAATAAGAGCCGGTTCTTTTGGCTCCCAAACAGCTCTTAGTTTATAATCATCTGTAGCCTCATGTTTTAGCCTAACTTGGCAAATATGAATGCTTTGTGTGTTGATAAAAGCTTTTGCATTTGGTGTTTTTATGAGAGGCCTTATAATTGCCTCATTTTGTGCATTTGTTCTGTTACAAAAGCATTCTTATTTTTGTTTAATATTTTAATCAAACTTTAATTTTAATTTAACAGTGAAAACAAATCCACAGAACAGAAACAGAACCAAACTCAGTAACCAAACAGTATGTTCTCAGTGCAGGTTGACATTCAGAAAAAACAAATGCCTCAGCTTGAATGGGCTGATGCAGTTTGCCCTCTCAGTTTGTATCTGCCCTGTTTTTGAGAAGACTTTCTTCAAAGGAACAGATGTTGCCACAATGCACAGTCTCCCCTCCATCACCTTCACCAAATGTCCTCACATATGATTGGCCACAAGGCTGCCATCCTGCCAATCAAAACAAAGTTCTGCTGTGAGCAGAGCTTAGCCACTGAGAGTAAGAGCTGAGCAGTGAAAGGAAAAAAAGTGGAGAGCGGCTCTCACTCGATGGAAGTTGGCTCTTCTGATTCAGTACAAAGCACCGATGCTTTTGCGCATGACACATCACTAATGGCAACTGAGGGGAAAAGTAAGAAGATACATTTTCCTGAAACTGAAATAGATGTGCTTGTGGGTGAAGTGGAAAGATAAAAAAAATGTGTTTGGTGGTCACAGTAGTGGTGTGACAAACAAAAAGAAAGGCAGTAAGTGGCAACAGGTAGCCTAACTAATGCTGTGAATGAAGTGAGTGCTGTGAATGAAGAAAGTGCTGCAAACAGGGCAGTGCCCGAAATTTTTAAAAAGTGATCAGATTTGAAAGTGATCATAAAAAATGAATTGAAGCACATAGATAGAGCATGTCTGCCACAAGAGGCGGTGAGGGCACATCTGAGCTCACACCTCTGGAAACCCGGATGGCTTCAGTACTGGGGGAAATAAGTGTGTGGGGTGTCTGAATAAGAGGGAGTCATGGACATGGCTGAGACGACACATGGTAAGTGGTTTTTATTTGCATTTCTGAGGACAAAAGTTATGACTTATGTCAAAGCACAATGTAATGGTTTTGTTGCCCCCACCCCCCCCTGCAGAGACAATGAGAGTAATTGGTGGTGAGGAGTCGCAGGAGGTGGCTGAAGAGCACCTGGGTGTCTCCAGCACCAGCGAATCATGTGATTCACAACGAGATACAATGTTTTTATTACCTTACCAAGAAGCCAGCCACCACGTGCAGCGCCAGCCTGCAGTCTGCTTCCTACACTGCTGTATTCCAGGATAAAGGAGTCTTGTGTTGAACCAGGCCATCGTGCAACCAAGTTTGTCAGGACCATGTCAGCGTCACAAATAACTTGCACATTTATAGAATGCATATGTTTTCTATTTACGTAAATAAAAACATTTTCATATGGATCCCTTATTGCAAAGTGAGTGCAGTTAATTAAATTTGAGAAACTGGACATTGCTGCAAATTGCCTAGCGTAAAGCAATAGCACACCAACTCTCAACAGTATGCTAATGTTATAAACTACAGCAAACTACAGTATTTGGCGCATGTAAAAACTTGCAAGGGAGGTGTCCTGCCAGAGCGTTGGGCACATGCTTCATCTGCATCAATCAGGCTGTGCATCTACAGGTAAATAAAATCGAACGGATTTTATCTCTTTGAAAGTTGAATCAACCTGTTGCTCTGCAAGTTGTCTAGCTAGTGGGTGTGTGCCACTTATCAGTGAGGCTAAGATTTGAAAAACTTAAGCAATGTTTTTAAGGGTGATTGTCAGGTCTGGGGTCAGGAACGGGGTTGTGTTTTGATTTGTAGTTTGGGAACTTTTATTGTGAAGAGTATTAGTTTTTGTATATTATGAGTCACAGCTGGGTGTTGGTGTTTGGGTTCTGTTATTGGGGTTTGGGATTTTGTTGGAGTATTTAAGGGGTTTATGTTTTGTGTATGGGTGTGGATCAACCATTATTATAGTTAGGGTTAGGGTTAGGGTTAGAGAAGGGGAGAAGGGGACTCAACGTGACAGTGATGGTTTTTTTTTTACATTTTACTTCGCTAATGTTTATTTAACATACTGTTCTTCAAACAAGTGAGAACTGCTGCTCAGTTAACATTACGCAGGCACATTAGGCACTGTTTTTTGCTTGTTATTATTACTGTTGTATTTTACAGTAGCTGTATTCATGTTGACACTGCCCATTTAAATAAACATTTCTGTGACTTATATGCTTTGTAAATTGATTATTTATAGTTTTATGCGCTTCTCTGTAGCCCACAGACCAAGTCTAATTTAGATATTCTAAACGACTAAACTGTCAGTGTATTATGACTTTCTATAGTGAACAGCTATTTATTTATATTGTAATAGGCTGTAAAATTGTTCAGCAGAATGAAAACTGTCAAATAAAGGTAAAGCGCTGGCAGCTAGGCTGCCAGTACTTTACTGTAAGTTGAAAAAATACAGAGATATACTGGTTTTCACTGATACAGTAAATAACTGTAAAGTCATTTCACAGTAGGAATACTGTAAAATAACAGTAAAGTGCTGGCGTCTCTGCTGACAGTACTTTACTGTGAGTTGAAAAAAAAATAATGTACTGTATTTTACTAATACAGTACAAAACTGTAAAGTCATTTCACAGTAGGAATACTGTAAAATAACAGTAAAGTGCTGGTGTCTCTGCTGCCAGCACTTTACTGTTATTTTACAGAACAATTTTTACAGTATTTTTATGGGGCAGAGCTGGGCTTGGGAGTGTACCATAAACCCGAGTTGGTGACATCAATGGAAAGGGAAGGTGAAAGCTAGTTCAGGAGGAGGTGCACGCAGCAGTAGAGGAAGAGCGGCAGGCCAGGGCTGTGGCAATGCGACAGCAGGGCACCTGGATGAGGTGGGAGCAGGTAACGGAATGTCATCTGGCAAGATATCTGGAAATGGAACCCCCAGAGGATGAAGTTCTTGATTCAAGGAGTGTATGATGTTCTTCCCAGCCTTTCCAACCAGTTCTCTTGGGGCAAGGTCGAAACACCAGCTTGCACCCTTTGTTCAAGGACAGGGACCCTTGAACACATAACACGTAGCTGCTCCAAGGCACTGGGCGAAGGGTGGTATCGCTGGAGACACGATCAGGTCCTTAAGTCCATCGCTGAGGCAATCAGCAAAGGGATTAAGGGAAGCAGGCACACAAACACCACAGCCAGAACAATCAGGTTTGTCAAGGCAGGACAGCAGAAAAAAAACAGACCTAAGGGGGGTATGGGAGGTCTGCTTTCTACAGCAGGAGACTGGGTGATGTCGGTTGACTTAGAGAGGCAGTTAAAATTTCAGGAGCTGGTGGAGGAATGTCACAGGAATGGATGGAGAACTAGGAGTATGCCAGTGGAGGTGGGCTGTCAGGGGTTTGCAGGCCATTCCCTCAGCAAGGCCTGTGGAACCCTGGGTATAACGGGGCAAAGTAGGAGGAGGGGATATTAAGATAAGAGATAAGAAAAAACATTTATCCTGAGGGAAATTCTTTTGTCCTATACATGCTCAATGCAACAAGGGGAACAGGAGGATATACAGATATACAATAAGTTAAAAAAAACAAAAAACAAAACAGAACAGTAGAATAGTGCAAATATAATATCAAAATAAATAACAAAGTAACAATATAACTATGGCAGATATAATAAAATAACACTATTAGTGCAAGTGGTTAAGAAAAATGACATAGTGTTTGTTCAAGTGGTTATGAAAAGTGACAGCAGATAAAAAATGTTTGTACCATGAGTTAAAAGAGAGGTAAGCAGCATGTGATTGGGGATGAAACAGACATTCAATAGCATACTGATGAGTAAATAAGAGCAGATAAGTAATATTGCACGATCTGAGTGAGAACCAAATGACATTAATATTAATCCTGAGAAGATCATCTACAGAATGAGGCAGAGTTATACAGTCTTAACAGCACAGGTAGGAAGGATTTCCTGTGGTGTTCGGTTCTGCATTTAGAGGCGATGAGTCTTTTGCTGCATGTGCTTTGATGGTCTGTGATGGGGTGAGAGGGGTTGTCCATGATACTGAGGAGCTTTTTCAGCATTCTCCTCTCAGACACCTCCACCAGGTTCTCCAGTCTGACACCCAGGACAGAACCAGCATTTTGGCATCAGCTGTCTTCACTGCACTGCCCCAGCATACCACTGCAAAGAACACAACACTCTCTACCACAGAGTGATAGAACATGGTCAGCATTTTCCTACACACACTGAAAGACCTGAGCCACCTCAGTAGGCTCTGCCCTTTCTTGAAGACAGTCGAATTTGCTGTCAATGTGTACCCCCAGGTACTGGGAGTCCTCAACTACCTCCACATCCGTCCCTCTGATGGAGACAGGGGTGGGAGGAGGAGCTTCCTAAAGTCCACAATCAGTTCTTTTGTCTTAGTAATGTTTAACTGTAGGGTTAGGGTTAGGGTTAGGGTTTAGGGTTAGGGTTAGGGTTAGGAATTGGGAAGAAGTTGTTTTTGTGCATATGTTCTTTTCTAAGTTTATGCTGCGCTGGCAACACCCAGTTTACCCATTTAAAAAGGTATTTATA
>JBBIGA010049337.1:0-12957 GCA_037576975.1 Alestes dentex
TCTCTCTCTCTCTCTCTCTCTCTCTCTTTCTTTCTCTCTCTCTCTAACTCTCTCTATCTCTCTCTCTCTCTCTCTCTCTCTCTCTCTCTCTGATAAAGAAGTTCTCATAGGCAGGCTAATTTTACATCCTCCTCTGCGGGACCACAAACCCCTGCTTCCACACAGGATGTGATGTCATGCATTTCTCTTCCTCTAACTGAATGGTGAGTGGACTCTGTGACTCCGTCCCGTGACTCAGACACCAGCCTGTCTCTCCTGACCTCCAACCTGTTCGCTCATCTCTTTTATCCTCTCAGCCCATAAAAGTCGCAGTAACTGCAGGAACGAAGCGCGTTGTCATTTTGTACTTATCTCTAATATCTCACGCCAACAAGCCAAGAGACAGATGTGTAGACTCCTGTCCCTTATAAACCTCTGATCACGGATCTTCACATTAGTAAAAACGTTGTAAAAGACAATGGTCTGAATTGGTTGTATATTTATTACTGTCCAGTCATGTTTCGCAGAAAAAAAAAAAAAGTGCCACATTTTTCCTCATTGCTTGCATTGAAATGAACAGAAAAAGTCACAGAAACACAGACTCAAAACCGTTGATGCATAATTTGAATGTTAATATAATCCTTGTATAATTAACTGTCATTATGTAATTGTATGATTGTGTATTTACATCATTACGTTTGAATAATATTACAATACGACAGTAATAACAGAGTTCAGCTGTAAGAGCAAACCTCACAGAGCTCTGCCTCCACTGGATGCACCAGATAAATGGTGCAGAACCTTGTACATACATAATGAAAAAAAAATGGAATTTTTTTAATGTGAGTGTGAGTTCAGCTTGTTTTGTTACTCTCTTTTTAATATGTTAATATGTTTCTCAGCAAAAGTGTGTGTGTGTGTGTGTGTGTGTGTGTGTGTGTGTGTGTGTGTTTGTGTGTGTGTGTGTTTGTGTGTGTGTGTGTTTGTGTGTGTGTGTGTGTGTGTGTGTTATTCACATTTGCTGGCCCTGACCTTTGTAATTGGATGAGTGTTTCATGTTTATTCATTGGGGTGTGTGCATGGATGTGCTTGTGTGTCACTGCATATTGTAGTTTACTGTAGATTTTCAATCTTGAAGCTTGTAATATACAATGATATATTCAAATATTTACTTTTTAAAACATATATACTTCCCTGAACAAATCAAGAACAGTTATTGTTCTTTTTCCAGCATTGTTTGCTGAAGACCAATTATCAGAATTGGTAGCACTTTACAGTAAGACTACCCTTATAAAGGGTTTATAAATGATTTACGATTAGGTTGTAGACCTTGAGCAAGACACTTAACCCTCAGTTGCTTCCACTGGTACTGTTCCTGTCACTAATGATCATAAGTCGCTCTGAAAAAGGTGTCTGCCAAATGCCGAACGCCTCTTTAGACTGTTTATAATTCAGTAATAAGTAGTTATACATTGTTACAAGTTAATAGTTACATTGTTACAAGTTACATCATATAATGATGCAGGCTCACTATTTGGCTACATCTGGTGTTTTAATGGTAGTAGTATGTTAACAAAGACCTGATGAAGCTGACAGCTTAACATTCTGCCTGAGAAAAGAGACAAGATAAGCTCAGCAACCAGCAAGATAGATGTTATGACATCTGTTATAACTTGTTTGTAACTGCTTATTAATGATTTATAAACTGTCTACAACCCAATTAACCTTAAATCATTTATAAAATGTATAAAGGGGTACCGCAGTATTAAACCAGGCGACTATACTGATACTCAAAGGCATTTAAAGCAGTCAGTCTGTGCTGTAGATGTGATAGCATGTCTAAATAACCATTATTCTTTCTTTGGCCCGCTTAAATGAACCCTTTCCCTTAACTTTTCTTGTACTTGAGCTGTCCGCTTTAAAGGGAAGACAAAATAAAGTCAGGCCGAGAAGAGAATGTGTGCAGATGCGATTTGCCCTCTTCTTGGTAAATGGAAGTGGAGGTAAATTCTCAACAGTGCGATGTTATCAGCAAGCTTCCTGCTCTTGCTGGCCGACGGTGGAGCACGGTTGGATTCCATAATAGAGAGAAAAGAAGAGAGAAAAAAAAGAAAAAGGAGCAGAGTTCCATATAAAGTGGAACAAAAGTCACGTTCCACCTTGCCTTAGGTTCCAGATCCTCACCTCATGGATCATCTGCGCTCAGATTAGTGGCTCCAGTGCCTTTCTGTTTGTATTCTGCTCTCCTGCTCAGAGAGCAGCTCGGTGGCCATTCGGTTCCCAGCAGGCATTAGGGTTCCGGTAAACATCGTTAATCTGAATAAAACCTGTCACTTCGTCCCCTGTTACCTCTCCCTCAGTGCTGCCACTCTTCTGAAGCCGTCTCTGATTAAAAACCCTCATCAAAATCCCCCCTCATTAATGTTTAACAACTCCAGGAACTGGATTCATTAGCTAAGCCTTTTCTGCATTAGACTGAACAAATCCTGAAAGGAAAGAGTCAGCGGAATAATCAGGCACGACAAATTGCGGCCAGTTTTCAGTGCTGTTATATCAACACGCAACTCTGGCAAGAGTGAAATGCACTGTATTTGAGATCATTACTCAAAGCTGTATTCACAACAACAGGTTTTTGCATTGTTTGAGTTAGTAGGAATGGATACTGATATTGATAAATGCTTAAAACCCCGACTCATTAGTTTTAAGTCCCACTTGTGAGTTTGGGATCCAGGGCCTCTATTTATCAAAATAAGAATGCTAATCTGGGATTAGCACAGAGGCTAAATAAAACTGCATGGACTAATGAGAGATCTGATCCTAGGTCAGTGTTCATACTCTGAAACGCTTGAGAAATTGGTTCAGAGCTGCTCAGTTAACAAATGTAGAAAAGAAGAATGCTCATTTACTGCAAATTTAGAGAAATGTAAACTATATGGACAAAAATACTGGGACACCCCTGTTTTTCAGGGTTTGTTCTAGGACCCTTACTTCCAGTGAAGGGAAATACTTCAGCAGACCAGGACATTTTGGACAACGTCAATGCTTCCAACTTGGACACAGTTTGAGGAAGAACCTTTTCTATTCCAGGACTACTGTGCCCCCAGTGGACAAAGCAAGCTCCATAAAGACATTGCTGGATGAATTCTGGGCAAAAGAGCCCTGACCTCAACCCCATCCAGCACCTTTGGGATTAACTGGAACGGACATTGTGAGCCAGGCCTTCTCGTCCAACATCAGTGCCTGAACTCATAAAGGCTGTACAGAATGAAAAGTGGGGACCAACTCCATATTAAAGTCTATGGATTTTAATGCAGCACACCTGTTGATGGCATGGTCAGGTGTCCCAATACTTTTGACCATGTAGTGTATATTTACATGGGTATGACAGGAATACAGTCTAGAAAAGAACAGACTGGCTAAATATCAAAAATAACAAATTGGCTTTGGGCATGCCTGTAAATTGTTGTGTCTTCCATTAGATCATCAAAATAGAGCTCCTCAGCTGGATGGTAGAGGGTTTTAATGGGTGGTAGTGAACTCATGCAGATTGCAAGAAGATGATATTTTCTGGTAGAACTGACTGGTAATTGGTGAACAGTGGTGTTGTAAGAGGATGGGGTTGGTGGGATGATAGAACTGATTATTGATTGGGCAGAGCAGAGGTGATATTGGTTCGGTCGTAGAGACAGACATTACATACAGTACTGTCTTAAGCACCAGTGAAAACAACATTTCAAAACTGTTTAAATGAGAAGTGAGTGTGTTTTTCTCATTAATATTACCAAATACACTAAATAAAACTTAACAAGAACAAACGCAGATAACATTCCACAGTAAATAGTGATGTTCTGTTCAGTATATCAGTGTGTTCCTTGTGGAAGTCCAGTATTACTGTAGTTACATCAGAAACCTGGTTTGACTCGATCAGTCCTTCATTAAATTAAATCAGGAGCTGCTGATGGAGTTTCACAAATCCAAACAACATCTGGAGGAACCGAGGAGGAATCTGGAACCGAACCCGTGTTCTCCTCCCCAGCTCACACAATATGAGATACTTTTTTTCCAAACATTTTTTTTCTGATTTATTTGTTTGTGTTTATTCTAATGTTAACTCTGCTAACAGAGAGACACTTTATCACACGTTGAGAGAAAAATGGCTTTAAAAAATAGATGACAGTGACTACTGTTGAATGGATTTGAGTGTGTCATAGTGAATGATATAGATGTAATGGTGGGTTATTATTGGTTGGATAGTAGTGATCTGCTTGGTTGGGTTGTAAACGTTGGTGTTGGCTGGATTCTGGGTGGTTTTCCTGACGTGTCACTTCTGTCTACAGCCTGCTGTTAGACCTCGGTGGCTGGAACATTTCTCTTTAACTGGATTTATGTCTGTGCTGAGAGATCGTGCCATAATGCTCTAATCTCATAGACTCCGACATCGAGCCACACAGCAACTCCTCAACCGCTGGAAGCGCAGCAGGACTGGCTGTAAGAAAGAAGAACAGTGGGAACACTTGTGTTTGTGTGTGAGTGTGTGGAAGAAAAGCTAGGTGAGGATGTGTGCTCTTCTATGCAAGATGAATAACAGGTGACAGGTGTGTGTGTGTGTGTGTGTGTGTGTGTGTGTGTGTGTGTGTGTGTGTGTGCTCTCTCACATTTGCCAAGGAAAGCTATTTTTAACCTGGAAAAAAGGGAAAATGAGAAAAAAAACGTAAATTGTGCTAAGCAGAACACATTGTGCAGAAAGCTGCTGATTTATGAGCTGCTATTATTTGCCTCTGTGCTGTGAGTGAGACTTACACCTTCGCGTTCACACTTTCAGATCTTGGAATAGGAGCTGTTCTTTAAACAGGAGCGAATAATTTTCTCCATGTCTGTCAGTTCAACTGACCAAGTCACACAAAGGTTAGTGCTGCTTCTGCATCTTCGAGGCCCTAGCTGTTAAACTCCTGAGGTTTGTTGATGACACTACTTTTCATTGGACTCATCCTAGATGGTGACGAGTCTGCACATTCGTTGAAAATTGAATGGTTGGTGGACTGGTTAAAAAAATACATAAAAAAAGTATAAAGTGGCCTTTCCTTGCCACGTGTGAACATGCCGCAGCACACAGTGTGAAATTCTTTCTCTGGATTTAACCCATTCACCAAGTGAAGCAGCCTGTGAGCAGTGTGTGGGGACGGTACCTTGCTCAAGGGTACCTCAGTGGTGCCACAGGCAGACCTGGGATTCGAATCCACAACCTTCTAATTGAAGGAGCAATTGCCTAACACTCTCAAGACTGTGGAGATGACAGTGGACACAGTATCCAACACACTGTCAACCCTGGAGACCTTCAGTGTTCTGGGAAAAACAATTTCCCACGACCTGAAAGTGAGAGACCAACATTAACCGCATCCTCAAAAAGGCCCAGACGCTGCAGAAGTTCAGTCTGCCACAGAAACTGTGGACCCAGTTCCTCAAGTGCCACGGTCTGGTTTGGGGCACACAGAAAACAAAATGCAAGGAACCGTCAGGACAGCTGAAAAAAATCATTGGTGCACTCTTTGCCCACCCTCCAGGAATGACTCTCCAGGAAATGAGCAGGAAAATTCATTATAGATTTCTCGCACCCTGGACACAACCTATACATCTCTTTATTGCAAGACCACCTCATGCTACCACCCTCATAAATAGCTCATCAGTCCCATCACCTGCGGTGCCAGTGCTACTCCTGTTTTTCCGATTACTCATACACCGCACGCAATTTCCCTCCCATATGTGATGCGAAATGCTGTTGTTTACTACCACACAAACAGATTAGGTCTGTTGCTTGTATGTATATTCACTGTGTATTGTGGACTGCCTATAAATAACAAGAACATTACATGTAGTACTAGATAGACATGAATGGTCGGAACCAAATGTGTGTGTGTGTGTGTATGTGTGTATGTATGTATATATACATATATATATATGTATATATACATGAATCCATATTTATATTTTTGTACTATTTGTATTGTATAGTGTACTTTTTATACTGTACTGTTTTATAGGTTTTTTTTATTGTTGTTTTGCCGATCTTTGTTTCTGTCCACTTTCTGCCATAGCAATGCAAATATCCCAAATGTGGGACTAATAAAGGTTTATCTTATCTTATCTTATCAGCATTTCCTAGTTGCTAAGTAGCAGTAGCTTCATATATTTATAGGAAAATAGTTCTGTCACTACTCTGTTGTTAACTAGAAAGATGCTGCTAGCAGAGATGATTTAACTCAAACAAAAAAAAAGTTTTGTTTATATTGCACTAATTTAGATCCATGATATCATGCTGTTCACTGCAGGCCCACCATCCTTTCTGTTTGGTTTGTCAGCACCAAAAAGGGCTCATATTGCAGGCTACCTAGCTGTTATATACACAATATATAACCTGTCAAAGAAAAACCATCCAGTATGAGACCCACTCATCCAAGAGTTCCTATTTAGGGCCCAACAGAAACTGATTTTAAATGATAAGATAACCAGTATTATTTGGTAGCATAATTAACTATATGTGAGATTCAATTCAGCCTGAACTGCTGTTAATAATGAATAATAATAATGACACAGTGAATTATCCGTATTGGGTTCTCCAGTGGTATAACTGTCCATGGTTTCGCGCTGATGTGACGTGATTCCCAGTAATGCCACAGTAATTTGCTAATTATCGTTTTGCCAGTGTTTTTTCCCAGACAGAGATTAAACTGCAGGGCTTCAGTATCGACCAACCAATAAATCAGTCAGACCCGAGTGAACAACCCCTGAGCGGGTTTTGCTCTTATCACATGTGTGGGAGTAAACCCTCAGTGCACAGTTCCGTTCTGGTGTGACTCAGGCTCTGGACTGAACCCAGCACGCCTGGCCAGGTGCAGCCGCCACAATGCCGGCTTTTCTTCTGCTGGGGACCGAATGCGTGACTGCACTGAGCCTCTATCACGGGGAGAGAGAGAGAGGGAGAGCGAGAGAGAGACAGACACAGAGCGAGAGAGAGATAGGAAAGACACAGGAAGAGAGGAAGAGAGGGATAAAGTTCGGCCAAAACACTCTTTAACAGGCAGATTAGAAAATCTCTGCAGTGAACGCAGGTGTTCATGCTGTTATTTCTCTGCGAACGTCACCTTCCAAACAGCCTAAAATGTCATCTTGACAAATCAAATAAAACCAGGCAAAGGTCTGGTATCTAACCTGAGACTAAATATTGACTGGGCTGGATTTGGAGTATGTTTGCATAATTAGAGTATTAATATATTAGCTGGATGTATTTCCACGAGAAAAGTGTGATTACGTGGTTGCTAGAGACACCCGAACATTGCTTTGGGTTTATAGGCAAAAAATTTGTGTTAAAAAAACAAATTCCTTGTCACAACAAATCTTGCTTCGAATCTTCTGATTCAGAGGGGGGGGCGGGCGTGAACTCACCAGCTCTTACCAAGCCATTTATGGTTCAGGACAGGACACATAGCCGCATCCGCGGACTGATTAATTTCAACTGAACCACAACAGACAGTGTTTTTTATAACTGACCTAAGCTTTAGTGTCTTGAAGTCTGTTTATGTGTCCGCATTTGTTTTTGCTTGTTTGTGATTTTTCGCTTTTTGTCCTTTTCCGGCCTCCTCATCTGTGACATCACAGACTCTCTCTCTTTTTAAGGGGACTCGACCATCCTCTCTTTCTCCGCGTGTCTCACAGAGGCGACTTGACCATAAAAAAATCGACCGATACTTGGTCCCTGATCAACTGATCGATGATATGAATGCAAGGGCCATTGCTACTATAATACAGTCACACTCTTTGTCTGTAATAGAACTGCATATTATAATGTATACTGACTACAGTGGTGTAGATTGTCTGTGTAATAACAGGACTGGCACTGACTTAATGATATGCATTTTGTCGTTTTTGTGTTATACATTAAACCATTAAGCCCATTCAACAACTTGAACTTAATGGCCTGGTTTGAGTACACTGTGTCATCCTCACACGACCGAGCTGTATATAATACCCACTAATGACTGCATCTGCCTCCAGACACTCACACAAAGCGGTCTGTTTTTGTCTCTGTCTCTATTGTATGATGCATAATCACAGTTCTACCATATTATCCACACGAGCTGCGTTTTAATAGCTTTACGTTTCACCCAGAGGAAACAGATGCCCACCGAGAGACAGAGGGAGAGAAGGGGAAACAATAGGAAAGCAAAACAGATGGAGGAAAACAGAAAGAGATTAAATTAGCTGATAAATAGTGCAAACATGGCTTGGCTAAATGGTGGATCTGTTTTTTATCACGATATGGGGGTCAGCATTTTTTCTGCCAGGAAAAGTTTTTATTTCTTTACACATTAATTCCACATAGTCTTGTCAGCTGTCTGGCTTGATTAAACTGTGTATTATTGAAATGATCCTTGTTGCATAGAGTGGTTCACAAAGTAGAGCATGGAAATGAGGTCTTCGACAGCTACTTTGGGACAGAAACATGACGTGACTGGCTCTGATATTTTGAGACAAGACGAGAGGGACTTGGTCCGTTTCAGCATTCAGGACAGAATCTGTGTGAAACAGTGATGAACCACAGAGCAGCGTGAAACCTCCTCTCGTCTTCTGGGATCTCAGCCTGGAACGCTTCACTTCCCAATTATTACTGCACACACCAAAGTTCCATCCGAGTCAAATCCAGATGCCCAAGATATTGCACTGCCTTTCTACAGTGCACATGATGCATCATGGCTGTGAGTTCATTTCTTTTGCAATTTGACTTTGTGAGGTTATCATCTGATAGCTCTGTGTCTCAGCTTTTGATTTTCACATAGTAGAATTGGGTATTAATTCCTTCTAATGAAATGTAGCTCCGTGGGAGCAGATTTAACTCAGTAGGACTGCAGTTAATACTAGCAATTAAGTCTGGATCGGGTGCTTCCTGTGGAGATGATCTGTGTATCACTGCTTTCACTCCAGTTGCCATTTAGATTTCGTGAACAAACAGAAATTGTCAATACGTCTTGAATCTGAGGTTATGAGCTCACTCAAAGTGGAACGTTCTGGACATTTTTTTCTGAACAAGCCTTCTTGTGACAGCGACAGTGTGCTTGTGAGTGTGTAATCTGAATGTGGGAATATTGGACAGCTACACTATAGACGCTTACGACTTGCAAGATTGACGGTAGCCAGATTTCTAACAGTAAAGGAGCTGTTCGATATTCAAGATCCTTTATTTGTTACATACACAGTTATACAAGCATGCAGATACACAGTTATACAGCTGGTGGCCTAGTGGTTAGGGAGTTGCCCCTGCGATCAGGGGGCCATGAGTTTGAATTCCAGGACTGCTAGTGGCACCACTGAGGTTCTCTTGAGCAAGGTACCGTCCCCACACACTGCTCCCCGGGAGCCCCTCGTTGGTGGCAGCCCCCTACCTTACTCAAGTGGGTTCTCCACTGACTAGTACCAGCTTGGTTCTACTCTGTTTAGTAGGTTTTGGACCTACAGTTTTTCCAATACAATTAAAGTATTGCCTTCATGTAACTGTTTGCTATAGCGACCAAACATTCTGAGAAGCATCTCACTTCTAGCACGAGCGGAGCGATGGAGAAATGTGCTGACCTCTTCATTCGACCAATCACAGCCTTCTGTTCTGACAGAATTAATACGTTTCCTGATGCTAACACTCACTGTAGAAAGCCGAGGCAACGAAAGTAGGATCCTGAGGTACTTTAAAAATGCCGGGCGGCTTGTCTGGGTTCGGTGAACGACACTGACGTAACAATCAATAGCGACCACCAATCAGTAACCTCCGATATGTACACGTCATCGTTTAGTATCGGTTCAGCACGCTTGGAACCTCGGCCAAGATGGTACTAAGAATGGACAAGGAATTTGGTACCGAACCGAGCTGGAACCATTCAGTGGAGAACCCCCATTAGTGAATGGGTTAAACGCAGAGAAAGAAGTTCACACTGCGTGCTTTTGTGTGTTCATGCGTGACTATAAGGGGCCACTTTACTTTTACAGTGTGTATTAAAATGTGTAGGACCGCGCATGGGTGGTCCAGAGCAGCTGAACCAGTAGAGACTGATGTCAGAACCAGGATGAGGCGGTGACCTGGACCCCTGATGGTGGTTAGCCGGGCGAGACAGATGGGCGGCGGTTCCCCTGGAGAAGACAGGCCAGAGAAAGGAATGGGAGACAGATAGAAAACAGAGTTTTGTTTAAGTATACAGGGTACAGTTTATAACTGCGAAGTATGCAAGTCCAGACTCCAGCAGAGCTGAAGGGTATAAAAAGTTAAATACATACGGGAAGCTTAACTTTCAGCCTAGGATTTGAAACCGAGACTGTGTCTGAGTCTCGGATGTTATTCGGAAGGGTATTTCGGAGCTGGGGGGCTTCATATAAAAAGGCTCTTCCCCCTTCTGTAGCTCTCACGATCCTGGTGACTTGTAGATAAGCGGCACCTTGAGATACGACAGAGCCTGTAGGTTCATAGCAACAGAGGAAAGGATATAAGTAAGGTGATCAATTGTCATACATGAACACGCTACAGCACAAAATTCTAAATCTGCATTAAACCCATTCACCAAAGTGAAGCAGCGGGCAGCCAGGAACACAGCGCCCGGGGAGCAGTGTGTGGGGACGGTACCTTACTCAGGGGAACCTCAGTGGTGCCACTGGCAGTCCTGGGATTTGAACCCACAACTTTCTGATTGCAAGGGCAACGCCCTAACCACTAGGCCACTAGCTGCCTCAATTATATAACTATAGAAATACAGGGTAAAATGTGCAGAAAAGTGTTCTCATGGCATAGCCAGTCAAAGTCACATTGTTTTAGTGATAATTTAGCACATTTTAGATTTTAAACAGCTTATATCCATATCCTGCAGCATCCTGTAGTATGATAGCACTGGCGGGCTTGAGGTCATCTCAGTATAACTCTTTTCAACAAGCAATGAAAATGAAGGATTGAGGCGTCAGACACACAGGACGCTGTGCTCAGTTTAACATGCGCACTGGGGTTTTCCAGCAACAGCATGCACAATATCTTTCACAGCCAATATTTCATTTTTGTATGATACTTTGGTGCACTGGACACAAATGTTTCTGCTTTATGTGTATCTGAGCCTCTGCATCTAACAAGCAGTCTTGAAAAATCAGCTTCTGTACAGGTACCATTAAACCTATGCATTCTTGCAAAATATAAACAAGACAAGCCGATTAAGTCTAGATTAAATCTGTACATTATTTGAGTGCATCCACAGAGACCCCAGATAATGGAACCTCCCGCATTCCTGAATTCCAGCACCACGCGTTCTCTCTCATCCTTCTCTGCTCCCAGACGCTTTGCCCTTCATCCATGGCTGACTAGCCCCCCCGCCCTCCTTCCATAGCATGGCAGTGACATGACACACACGTGAGCAGACCAGGACAGAGCCAGGGGTGACCCCGTAATTGGCTGGGCACTTGTTCTACACATATAAAAGGACAGTAACCAGATTTCACGGGTGGAGAGCGCCCGGTCACAGCACGGTTCCTTTCATCTGCTGCTCTAAAGGTCACTCCCAGACCGTTCTCCACGGTGTAGAGACCCAGGGCACAGTGGGAAGATAAAAGATGTGCATACTCCTTGATCTTAAGCTACTTATGTCCCTGCTGACGGAGGACTGGCGAATAGGATCAGTGCCATTCATACCCTGTGCTGGCAGCGTTTAAACTAAAACTGCGGCTCACCTGTGAAACAAATCACTTTTATGTGATTTGGCTTCATCTACTTCCTTTTTTTTGTGCTCTTTTTATGACTTCCTAATTTGACCCTGTCAGAGCTGCATCTTTACTCTGCTGAATATTTACATCGGATTGTGTTTGTCACGCCGCAGTGATGCGTCTCTTCCGCAGCGTTCCGGTGATGAATGGAGCTGTTATTGCATGAAACGAAGCCAGAATGTTTTGACGTGGATTTGACAAGCGGCCTCGCCTTATAAACTGCATGTAACTCCGCTTAAATCACGTTTTGTGACAGGCATCCTGTGATCTGCTCACTCAGAGTAAATCCAAATCAGGAGGGAATATCCAGTGGTTTCCCTTGACGTTCAAACCTCAGCGTCGAGAGCCCTTAAAATAAAATCACTCTCACTTCAGAGCCGTTTCGTGGCTGTCAGGATTATGAAAGCAGGACAACAATATAAAAGCATGACATTTCATTTTAGCGCTAGTGGACCCCCTCAGCCCCCATCCAGTGAAAGCTAGGAGGTCCGTTTGTGCCCTGACACTCTGGTGGGATGCAGCCGTACACTGAAAAATGCAGGTGCTGAAAAGGCATAGAACCACCTTTAACTTCAACAGTTCCAACCATTCCCTGGTTTTAATGGACGGAACCGCTTTCATAAATTAATCACCGGAACTCCTCTTGGTTCCACCATGGCCTCATTCCAAGAAGAATTCTTTGGACCAGTGCCACGGTGCGACCACCTCTGCTTCCAGTGGTTCTGAACATTCAGTGGTCTTCAAAGATGTAGCCACGTTTGTCGACGAGATTTGTGAATGAAGAACCACTTTCAGGCAAAAAAGAACGTAGGTTCTCCACTGATTGATCATTTTATCCCCCTAGAATCATACGACCGTACAGGACCCTTTATTTTTAAGACTGTACCGTAATCGCAGTTTCATGTGAGGGAAGGATAAAGGAGGAGAAGAAAAAAAGAAAAACCCAA
The DNA here is from genome assembly GCA_037576975.1 of Alestes dentex. Taxonomy (NCBI): domain Eukaryota; kingdom Metazoa; phylum Chordata; class Actinopteri; order Characiformes; family Alestidae; genus Alestes; species Alestes dentex. The sequence continues at coordinate 12,702 of JBBIGA010049337.1, forward strand.
CCAGGAACCCTCACACAGCTAGACGAGACCATCACCATAGCAACAGCTTGGAATGTACGAGCACCAGGGATTCTTTAGTCTCGCTGTTCTCACAGGTAGATCAACTGCCACCCGTCTCTTTTCTCTTCTCTTCCCTTCTCTCCCTCCTTCACTTTCCTTGCTTTTTCTTAGCCTCTCTCTCTCTGTCCCTCTCTGTCTCTCTCTTTCTCTCTCTCTCTCTGTCTCTCTCTCTCTCTCTCTCTCTCTCTCTCTCTCT
>JBBIGA010049358.1:0-12954 GCA_037576975.1 Alestes dentex
AGAGAGAGACAGATGAATATATGAGAGAGAGAGTGAGAGAGAGAGAGAGAGAGAGAGAGAGAGAGAGAGAGAGAGTGAGAGACAGATGAATATATGAGAGAGAGAGAGAGAGTGAGAGTGAGAGAGAGAGAGAGGGAGAGAGAGAGAAAGAAAGAGACAAATATGAGTGGGCAGGTACACAAGTGAGTTGAGACTGAGGGTCAACAATAATGGGCTTTTTAACCAGGTTCACTTTCTACAGATTATGCAAATTGTGGCTTTACACAGTTTATTATTATTTTCATAAAGCATCTAGTGCAAGTCATTACCAGGGAACAGCAAGGAGTAGGAGGTAAAACTGATCCACGTTGGCAAGTTTGTCTTGATCTCCTTGGAAAGAGTTCAAGTTGTCAATCTGCAACGAGAAAACAGAAAGAGTCTGCCAGGTTTCTAGCTACTTTGATGATTTTTCCCCTTTTCGTTTCAGAATTTTACTTCAGCAATACGTGACCAACCTCATGTTTCTCCGGAAGGAGCTTCAGAAGCTGCTTTAACACCTCAACGTCAAACTTGGAACGGTCTCCTTTCTGAATCATGTCCACAAACTCTCCATTTGAGCTGTAAAGGGTTGAGGGGATGAAGTGGATTAGCCCTAAGAGCAAGATATTCTGGCAGGAGTCCACTCTGCATTAATCAGCTTAAATCCCGGCCAACCTACCATTTGAACTGCTTGAGATATATATTCAGATTCAGGTTCTTCTTGGGATCAATGAAGGAGATCTACAAGAAAGTAAATAAATCATTTTGGAGCTCGTCACTTAAGTACTCGTAAGACAGCATCTGTCTAACAGATAATGAAGCAGCCACTGACCTCTTTGGGTTCTTTCTTGACAGCGGGAGCTGTGGTTTTGTCTTTGGGTTGAGCTACTGGGAGGCTGAAGAGCTCCTCAATGCTGGTGTAGTTGGGCATCAGAGGTTGGTCAGCCTGCGCTGAGGCCCATATACAGCGACCATCTAGGACAGAAAGTTTGAATCAGACACTTGCTATACACACGTACAATGCAGAGCTACAAGTGGGGGAATTGTATATATATGTGTGGGTGTGTGTGTGTGTGTGTGTGTGTGTGTGTGTGTGTGTGTGTGTATACAGCCATGGAAAAAAATAAGAGATCACTTTTCCCTTTTTTTCTGTTCACTGTTTGTACAATTTGCAGCACTGTGTGTGTAAAATGCACAGGTTGTTATTCTTTGACGAACTATTGTATAGCATTAATAGTGTTTGTAGAGCAGCTTTTCTATGTGCTGTATTTCAGCAGCTTCACTCCTGATTCACTCATCTGATCGGATGAAACAGAGTCACACATCCACACACTTTGCTCTTAACATCACTGTTTTAATTGTTGCACTTGTAAAATAATGTAAGAGTGTTGCGTAGTTTAACATTTCCAAGGTATAATATATTATGATGATTTCAAAATGTTCTGCAAACATTTTTTTTGTTTGGAATTTTGAATCAAGTGTGATCAATAGTGTATTTAAAAAACAGTGAGACACTCCCATAAATTACAAAAGCAATAACCAGAAAAAAAAAAAATGATGTAATCTCTTATTATTTTCCATGGCTGATATATATAGATATTCGTGCATGTGTCAACATGTCTGCACTACAATGTACACTAGAGGGCAATGCCCTATAGGACTAAACAATCTGGAGGAAACGTACCATTAGATTTTTCTGCCCAAGATTCTGATTGCAACATTCATTATTTAAATGCCATTATTGTCTAAAAAATAAGACCCAGTTTTTTTTTTTGTTGTTTTTTTTTTGGTCTTCTGTTAGTTTAAGATGTTTAGCATATCAGCTTTATGGCTTGGGGCATGAACTCTGAAGCTCATAAAACCCATAGACATGTGGGTCCGTGCTTCTAATTGGTCTAAATCATCTACAGGCACTTCACAAGTCTTACAACAAAATGTCCCTCATGAAAACCTGATCCAAATGTTTTAGAATACAATTAAAATTGTGATTTACAAATCTTATGCATTTAAATCATGCATTCAAAATATAATCAATCTTTCAGCAGTAAGGCCCCAGACTACGGGCATCAACTCAAAGAATAAACCTAAAAACAACGATCCATTCTCATCCTCTTGAAAAGGAAAGGATTGAAGAATAGGGGACGCCATGATAATTTGCACATTTTGTACATTATGCTTTTTTTAAATCAGGAGGCGTCATATTTTTCAAGTGACTATATTTCAAGACTACGACTGGGAACAGAGGTACTGTTCATTGCTGTTTTTAGCAAAGTTAAATAAGCGCTTAGTCTCCGACATTTTACATCATGATGCAGTTTACAGTGGTGACTACACTGAAATGTTGCAATAACAGGAATGTTAGACAGAAATCTGAAATTACAGTTTCCTAATCACTCTTTGGAAAAGCCCAAGTGTTAACATGGAAACCCGTGCCCACAAAATTATATTTATTTCATTGAAGAATATTTATTTTAGAGAATATTTTATTGCAATCATTAATTTTCACTGCTTCACCAGAGGTCCCGTCCTTTAGCCACCCAGAGCTTCATGGAGCATAGAAATAAAATGGATACAGTATTGAAAACTGTTAGAACTGTTGTTTTTTTTTTTGTTCAAGGATCTCGTTTGCTATTATTTGTGAAAATGTTCTGTTTCTATCAATGTGCATTGTTTGAAAGTGAGATGGGCATGGCAAGCACTGAAAGCTGGGTTCTGTAGAAATGTTCTGCCATACAACATATCAGTCAAATGCTGACCTCAGACTAAACCTGAAACAAGAAGTATATCTTCCAAGAAGTACCTCTCACAGTTTCTCTGCCAAATTGTGAAGCGCATCATTCTCACCAGTAACAGCTCTGGAGTTCAGCTTCTGCCAGTTCAGCTTCTTCATCCTGAGTGATGGACATGGGCCAGTCTTCACTGGTGCAGAATAAGACCTGCCCAGATTCTGAACACTGTGGGCTACTATTATGTCCCCCATTCCTGTAACAGGGGGCGGGGGAGGTGGACCAGGCATCCCGGGAAGGGGTGGTGGGGGTGGAGGTCCTCCAGAACCCATCCCAGGTAACGGAGGAGGGGGAGGAGGTCCGCCCATTCCTGGTAAAGGTGGTGGAGGAGGAGGCATGCCCATTCCTGGTAAAGGTGGTGGTGGAGGAGGCACGCCCATTCCTGGTAAAGGTGGTGGTGGAGGGGGTGGGGGACCCCCAGAACCCAGCCCAGGAAGTGGTGGTGGGACTCCCATTCCAGGTAGAGGAGGTGGGGGTGGGGGTGGGGGTGGGGGTGGTGCATGGTGTGTCGAGAGAAGTGAAGGAGCCATGCCAGGCAGTGGAGGTGGGGGAGGTGGTGGTGGTGGAGGAGCAGGTGGTGCAGTGGTGTTTGGCTTCTGTGGTGATGCTTGTTTGGACAGTAATTTGTTCAAACTTTCTTTCCCCTCGTCAGTCAGCTCAGTCTGAACTGCTTTGTCTGTCCTCTTGAGGGGATGACCATCTATGTGATGAGAGGCTTTGGCAGACTCTTTCGAAAAGACAATGCGCTGCAAGATCTTCTCAGAAGACTCCATTTGAGCTAAAAAGCAAGAATTACACCAATTATTCACTTTCTATACTTTTGCTTATTTCATTTTGGACTGGTTTAATCATGTACTTTTGGCAACCTAAAATTAGAATATACTCTTTTTGTTTGTTTCAGATAAAAATGATCAATGCAAACATTTGTAGTACGCAGGATGATAAAACCTCTATGCTATAAAGACATTTCTGAAAAATCGTAGTTACTGCCACCACAATCTAAAATGTGATGATGGATAAAGCTATTAAATTATAGGCTATTAAAGACAATATTATTTCATGTTAAAAGTTTATTTGACCAACAGATAAATGACACGGTTGGTTTAGGATACTTCACATGGTATAATGACAACTGTCAATAACCTGAACCTGAATTAAACCCGAAAATAAACAAAACCACACTCTGGATTGTCAGAGCCCTGTGAAACGACTTGAATGCTGAATGAGTTCTGACAGTGCACTCACAGTCCTGAGCCAGCAGGACAGCTCGGTTGGTGAGAGTCTCCAGGGCCTGCCAGATGTCCGCTCGCTCAGGTCCCAACAGCAGCAGAGTCTGGAGAATCGACAACAGCTGCAGCGAAGCAGGAGAGCTGCTCACCTACAGGGGGGCGCACAGAAAGCACTGGTTTCAGAACAGAATCTTGTACGCTGGTCTTTCACGCCACATCACACATGATTTCATGCCTTATGTCACACTCTAAGTCTACCATGTCTGATTCATTTTGCAAGGACTTGCAAATTGCAACATCTGTTGCAAGAGTTCAGAATAAAATGACTTCAGTATCATGTACTGGGCAGGTCCTCTATGTTAACAAAGCTGTTTTTATTAAATAAGTATTATAGTAGTATTGATGAAATGAATAATCTAGGAACAATTTACCAATGTCTAAATACTAATCCTAGCCACAAAATATCTGTAAAGAACTAAGCAGGTAGGGACACCATCCACTGAAGTTAGGGAATGTCTAGGTCTGAATCTCTAGGGCTTCCCCATCTGGAATGTGATAAAGAAGCCTATCGCGCCATCTTTATTGGTTTGTTGTTGACGTGCAGGTGTACAATACAGGGCTGCTCAAACCGAACTCACTTTGTTAAACAGTGTGAAGAAGACCTCTTGGTGATTGCTCATATCAATGCCTCCATAGAGCCTCAGCAGCTCTTCCTCATCCTCTGCCATGGCTTCCTCAAATGCCTCACACTGGATGATCAAGTCCTCATCCTCCTGCTCTCTGGTGAGCACAGGAGGGGGTAGATAGAGACAGGTTTAATGTCTAGACGTGCCGGAGGCTAACAAAGATGGCATTTAGGATGACATGAAACTCACCTCAGCTTTGGCAGAACATCGAGCAACTGTAACCCTAGCAGACAAAAAAACAATTTCATGAGTCGTGTTGTGGAAAAAGTCTCACGAACCAAAGGTGAGCGCAATTAAGCCTAATGGAGCAGCTGGAACTTCTAGACCAGCCGTCACTTGCGTTACAAACCAGAACAGTGAGGCCTGGAGCTGGGCGTCGTGGTGCAGTCCACGGTATGCCTGAGTAATTTGGTTTAGGGAGGGAAATGAAGGACCATCACGTCCCGTGGAAAACAGAAATGCTACAAAAACGCCGTATTTTCAAACGTACGCGTTTCCCAAAGAATATTATCGATCCTCTGGATTAGGAGCTCGTGAAGCAGGAGAAACACGCGCTGCTGCTCCTGTGCGTTAATATCGCACAAACGTGCGTTTAATGCACAATTTGAACAATTTATGAAACCAACCAGTCCAAACTGTAAAGATTAGCGCATTTAACCTGCCCATCTAATAATTCTGACTGGTTTTGGGGGTGTCATGATCATAACGAGGAACCAAGGATCTCCAAACCGAGACGAGCAGTGTCAGTTTTGGTGCAGCGATTCACAATATATTTTGAGTTTTTCGTTAAAAAGCAGCGCTGCTGTGCGCCGTGATCGGATGGATACGGGGGGCAGCGATGTGAGTGGATATAGTTTTTCATTTGTTAACCATTTCATTAAGGCGAATAGACACGTAGGCTGCGTCCCATATACACTTTCATACTTTACACACTACACTACTACTCTATCCAGTAGTGTACTATTTTATGTACTATTAAGTGTGGAAGTACTACAGTACTCCTTACTACAGTTTGGGACAGAACCAATGTGATTACAGCCTCTGTCAGTTAACAGTAGAGGCAGGTATGATTTTTTTTTTTTTGGTAACTATCTTTTGAACAAGTATCTACGTTTGTCACTACACTAGTACATCTTTACATACAGTAGTGCCAATGTTACACCATTGTTTGTTACACTAATGTTTTGGTCATATGGTTTGGACTGTCTTATCTTTTATTTTGTCTTGTTGCACGGGATAAATAAAGCTCTTTTATATTTTACTGTAAGCACGCCCGGGGTGTTTTGGATGAGTTCTGCTACTTAGCGGTTGGGTGCAAACTCAGACCCACAATCATGTTTAGAGTGAAAGTGGTTTTTGACAAAGCAGCATAACTTGTCAGAACAGATTTGTAATGGGGAATCACACGGCCACATTTTCCAGACAGTACGAGAGACACGACCCCTGTTGAACTTTTTCAATAGACTTCGGAATGTATTTTTACGTGTTTGTTCAACGTGTGGCTTTCAATGGAATTTTGACAAATACAAAAATAAATAAATGAAGCTGACTTAAATGTTATTCACCTTTTCTGATTGAGTCTTTATTTTGGAATGGTGTCGACTACAAAACCCGACTTGTCCTCAGTGGTTTGGGCTCTTGTGCCCTTTTAAGATTTATTTTCTGGAACTAGTTAGCGTTGTGCTGTTAGGTCAGCCTGGCCGCCCACCCAGGTTACCCAACACGTTTTTAAACTGAAGCAAACTTGGGGCTTACAACCTACATTTACAGCCTAAATGAGAGATCACAATAAAAATGATCTAAACTGCATTTATTTGGATTTTCATTGAATGTTTCTAGAGACCATAAGGGATTTTTAAGCTAGTTTACAGGTAATCCAGATGGCAGTGCAGGTGTACTGTGATAAAGGTAAACACTATTCATCCACCATTTCAGCACCTCTTTATGATGGCCGCTGATTATTTTAGAGTGGGTTCATTCACGTCACAGAAACATCAGCTCAGGTAGAATAAAGGAAGATTAAGTGTGTATACCGATGAACTCCTTGCGCATTTTGTCTCTTTGCCGAAGGTCATCAGTGCTGAAGATGAGGGCGTTGATCACACTGAGGAGAGTCACCATGTAGGGGACGTTATCCGTACTTTCCAGCTCATTCATGATCACGCTGAAGCGGTATTGCTGGGTCTTAACGGTCTATAAGGCAATCAATCAATAAATTAATAGATGTTTCTCTAATATATTGTCTATGTCCTGCAGGTGGGCTACAACCAAACTTTTATTATTCCTTAATGTAGCCCCAAATGGACTTACAGTGTTGATTCACCAGGCTTAATTCATGTCTATAAACAAAATAGTGTTAATCTACACTACAAGCTGGAAGCCTGGGCCCATCCTCGGGTTAAAGAAAACATAAGCAATCCACTATTCATGTTTATTATGAAAAATATTACTGGTTTTCAAAAAAAAAAATTAGGGCTGTCTTAAGTGCACTGACATTCACTTTGCGTAGGATCATGAAAAAAGAAAAGTAGCTCTCAATTCTTCAGCATATCCAATGTATCACTGGACAAAATTTCATTCTTCAACAGGATACTGATCCCAAGCATTCCTCAAAATTGTGCCAAAATTATATCCGGTCCAAAAAGACGCAAAACACTCTGAGAATTATGTCTTGGCCTCACCAGTGTTCAGATCTTTGTCGCTTTGAACTGTCATGGGAGGAGCTGAACCGACAAGTTTTAAATGAGACAAGCTTGAAAAGGTGCTGGGAGGGTTTTGGACACAAGTTATTTCCAAACATTGTTAGAAAGGATTCCACAGATCTGTGCAACTGTGATAATCAAAGGGGTTTTGTTATTTTGATAACACTTGTACATTAGCCTTTATATCCACTAAACTGCACTTAGTCTATATTGTTACATTAGACTTCCGAACCAGTCAGATAAAGTATTTCCAAAGTGTTCTTACAAAAAATTGAAAGAACAGTGTACTGTTTTGGGCCCAAATGTCTGGCCGGTAGAGTAAATGTGGGCACTGCAGTACTGGTGACTTACACCTACCTTATAATGGTCCAGGGCATCCAAGCCCAGTCTGTGTCCCTCGGCGGAGAACATGCTGAGGGCAGCCAGCAGCTCAAACACTTGCTTTTTCACCATCGTGTTAGAGGTGTCCAAAGCTGGAGGTCACAAAACAAAGGTTTTACACTTTCAACGTATTTTTGTTTACGTTCTGCGTGTGTCATCCTCTGGGTGATTTCCGGTGAGATCAACTGACTGTGCATTTTGGTGGAAATGTAATATGAACTTTGGACCTCTGTTGAAGAAAAAAAAAATCAAAGAACGTGACTAGAAACCTCGGCCGGCAGGGAGTGTGCATGTGTTGACGTTCCTTCAGAGCTTCAACAACAGTCCTTCAAAGAGATGCTTTTAGACAGTGTGGCTTGACTCTATGTTGCGTTTCCCCAGTGTTCTTTAAAATCCTTCTTGACATTGTCTTTGGTGCTCTGGTACTCACATGCATGCCAACAAGATTGTGGCGTAGCAGGATAAGACAAGCATCGCAAAGCTGGCAAAGTACTATATTGTTTTTGGAAATGAGAGGCTTGTTGTCTGGAACATCTGTCAAACATCCATTACACACAGAACCTTTTAGGAAAAAAAGAATGTATCCCTTATTTATCTTCATTTTTTTCTGACAGACAGACACAAAATATAATGCTCAAGTAAGAACACGGGTACCCTTTAGTGGTTTCCGTCTTTGTATGTAACCTTTACGGCACGTCTTTTAAAACAGATTAAAAGAAGCGTATGAATGTGTGAGACTGATAGTAATGAAAATGTATTTGAAGACCCCTGGAAACATCAAACTGACTGACCCTAACATGAGCCCCAGTTCAAAACCCAAAACGACTGAACTGGATGCTCTACATTCCAGAGAACTGACATGGATTTGGCCTTCAATACCAACCTTTGGAGGAGACACAAGAAAACACTTGATTAATTCATAGTTTGGTGTCTTATAACATCTGGAAAACACTCTTTCCTTTGTCTAAAGCAGGAAGCACAATGTTTGTACCATTATCCTGAAGGTGTGTAACACATCAGTGCAACACACAGTATGCCACAACCAGTCAGTGTCACTGCTGAGCTGAGCATAACTCAGCACACAAATGGGTGACTCCATGATTAGGGTTCCGTTTAGCCTCTGTAACTTAATTCTTTTCATTTTTCATATACATTTAACCACTTAAAGGTGTTAACAGGTCTCGTTTTTTAGCTGCGTCACTTTTCATTTGATTTTATTTTTTAAAGAAAATACACAAAATGTGGATAACATCCATGCTAACAGCATAAGAACATGACCGACGATCTGTTATCGGGGTAAATGGATGTTAAATGGATTTACACATTGATGCAAAAATAATATATATTTAAGGATTATATTTTGTTATATTTTGAATCGTAGTTGTCGTCTGCGTAAAACTAAAATGCTGTTTTGTAAGTGCTGTATTTTAATAAGATTTTATCCGTGCTTTGCCCAATGCTGTGTTTAAAAGCTTTTATCTTGCCTTTTACATATGTAATTGTAATATCAGACATAAACAGCACCCCGATCATGGAATCACTAAATAATCATTGGTCAGTGGTGGTCACTTTTTGGATGGGATGGACCGTGCAGCAGCAGCAGATGGACTATATTCAGTCATTGTAAACCTCCAAAGCATCACATGCTAGGTGTACCTGGAAGAACCACCAGTAAGTGCAGGTACAAGGTGAGTGCACACCACATGTGCTGGAAACTCAGTGTAGGTGCTAACTGTGTAATCGAACGAACAGAAATAAGTACTCTACCTTGGGACAGCATGCGTACATAGCCCTCATTCTCCACAATGAAGTGGATTCCTGTGGAGGAGTTCATGACCGCCCTCACACAGTTCACACAGGTCAGCTGCAGCAGGGCGTCTGCGATCCGCGAGCACCCGCGTCCCGAGAGCCTGTCCAGGGCCTCCAGGAGGAGGTCCAGCCCAGAGAGCTCCAGGAACTGCACCATCCAGGTCTGATCACTGCCCTCCAGCCTTTTCTTGAGCCCCGAGTAGTTGACCACGGTGGGCACCTGCAGCAGGCGGATGCACAGCTCCGGGTCTGCATTCTCCAGGTTTGCCTCCTGAGGGCCATCCGAGTCCTGAGATGATCCCAGGCGGCCCTTCACTGCTGCCCATTTCTTCTGGACTCTGTCTGACTTCACTGACATGATGGAGGTGTTAAAGGATGCTGGAAGGAACTGTGGAAAGAAAGCGCACAGAGATCAGTACAACCCTCCAGTCTGCCTGAGGAATGGCATCCTTTACATCAAACCTATGGAGTTTTTGGTAACTTCCCTTCTTTGTTGGCAAGTACATTCTGATCTTTGGGTTTTGGTGCTTATCAGCCTGAACTGAAGCCAAACATCAGTCTTTTTAAAAATGACCTATTAAGTACGGTTTACCGTAGTAATAACTGTACTTCAATATACAGCCATGGAAAAGAATAAGAGACTGCATTCGTTTGTTTCCTGGTTATTGCTTTTGTAATTTGCGGGAGTGTGTCTGTGTAAAATGTGAATGTGACTATTGTTTTATACACTATTGACCACACTTGATTCAAAATTCCAAACAAAAAAAAAAGGTTTGGAGAAAATGTTAATATGAATAATTTATTATACCTTGGAAATGTTAAACTATACAACACTCTTACATTATTTTACGATTGCAGCAATTAAAATAGTGATGTTAAGAGCAGGGTGTGTGCATGTGTGACTCTGTTTCATCCATCAGAAACTGAATCAGGAGTGAAGCTGCTGGAATACAGACCATAGAAAAGCTGCTCTACAAACACTACTGCACTTGGAGGCATTTCTTATTTTTACACAGCTCACACTGCAATAGGTAATAAAAGAATACACCTGTGCATTTTACACACACACACACACACACACACACACACACACACACACCCACACACACTGCTGCTAATTGTACAAATAGTGAACAGAAAAAAGGGAAAAGTGGTCTCTTAATTTTTTTCCATGGCTGTATGTTTGACATTATGGTAGTTAATTGAACAGTGAATAGTGAGGTTATGGGGTACTTCATTCATGTATGACAGTGATTTAATTAGTGTTTCAACGTCTTGGAACAAATTTGAACATGCCGTCTGAATGTTCACATGATGCTGCAAAACACATGTTAATAGCAAACCGCAGATATAAAGGAACTGATACAAAAAAACCCACAATTTTCCACTTGGCTTCTTTATTTTTGCCATGAGGCTGACATAACAGACAGTATCTATCAATAAAATAGACTTTAGATGACAGACTCAGCTACATTAGCCCCATAGCTCCAGCGCAAAACCTAAGAAGCAAACTTTTGACAGCAAGCGTGTCTTAGCTGGGGAACTATTCTGGGTGAGGAGGAACTTGTGTCAACTCGAGTTTTCAGAGAACTGGTATTCAACAGGAACACATTTGGAGCAATAAAAGAAAATCATCTATAGTTTAGACCATTACAGCAGCAATAAACCTGCAGGTACAAGCAGCCTGCACTTCAGCTGACTTCAGGATGCGGAGCTAAATGAAGCTGAAAGGGCCGCAGTATCAGACAGTGACAGCTGGGCACATTTGGTGAGAGACAATGTGGGTCAGCAAGCCTCCCGGCTCCCCTCCAGCCAAACATCTAAAGCGATTCTAAACAGACACTGATGTATTGTCACTGTCAAAAGACGACAAAAAGTGATGAATCATCCAACATTCCAGCTACTGCAACAAACAGCGCAAAGTTTTTTTTCCAGACACAAAGCACTTTTAGCACATTTTGCATTAACCGATGCAATGGAATTTGTTTCATGCGCTTGCACTGTTTGGGTTTAGCGCTATATAACATAAGCAATTTCCTCAACAAACCATACAGTTTTCTCATTTTGATTATATGCTGGTGTTCCAGAGTGGAAATTTGGAATCCTTGTCGTCGATTTTCATTGTTTTCCTAACTATCCCAAAAAAACAGGTTTTATCATTTATAATGAAAAAAAATAAAACAAGCATCTGTGTCTTACTGCGCTGCGTCTTCCATATCTTCACCTGGATATCTCTGAAAGAAACGTTCTCGCTCATGTGAAAACAATTTCCTTCGCAATTAAAAAGAGAACTGGTAGAGGATGGTTGTAGTCTTTGGCACAGTTACACATGCCTGCAGTCCAACTGGCTGTTCTCCATCTCCGCACAAACACAAGGCTGTAGCACGACAATAGAACTACACTGCCCAGGCTTGCTTTGTGCCAAAATCAAAAAACCAAAGCTGATTTTAATTGTCTACACAAATATTACACCTTACAACAGGCTCCGTTGGACTCGCTTCCATGGTTCAGATGCCACAGGTTTAAATACAAGGGCGTTCAAGTTTAGACTCGTGAGTGCATGATTTCAGCACAGTGTCTCATTCCAGCACTGCATCGCCCCAGCAAAGACAACATCATTAGAACAGGCATGAAAGGTTCTGCCTGAAAGCAAGGAAGGATGGGCCTTCCAGTAATCTCAGCCCAAACCAGAGCAAACCCTGTGTGGGCAAATCCCAGGAGACATGCGACCCCCCCTCTCTTTTTTTCAGGTGATTTCCAACACCCTTATCTCCATCTCAAGAAGAGGTGGTTTGCCGTTTTGGGAAATACAGGCCGATTATGCAAGCGTAAATGCAGCATGTGAGAGAACACACTGTACAGTGCTGGCACAGTTATGTGGATTTGTCCTTTTTTCTGAAGAGGAGAAAATTGATGCTTTTAATGAATAATGGTAAAAACAGACTACTGTTAGGTTTAAGAAGGCAGCTGGTAGCTTTAGATTGAAATGCTGTTCAGTTCCACTGTTTTGTTTTTTTTCCATTTCTGCATGACTTAGTCAAGATCTTTTCTGCTCTTTTGCAGAAAGAATGTGAAAGGAAGAGAACTTTCCTTTTTTTTGTGTTCACAACAGCAGTGGAAATTGTGTCTGAGTTTCTTTTTACGGTGATGTGTCATTACATTTCAGATTGCACCACAATTTGATTTATTCTTCGAAATTCAATTTTATTAATATAAATACAAAGAATACACAAAAGTGGTGGCCTGCAGAATCCCTTATAGCTGATGACACACACACACACACACACACACACACACACACACACACACACACACACACACACACACACATATACACATACAC
>JBBIGA010049369.1:0-12953 GCA_037576975.1 Alestes dentex
AAAGGCTTTTGTGTGTCCCCCCCCCCCCCCCCAGGATTCTGCAAGCACAACAACCCTAACCACCCCCCCCCCACACACACACACACACACACACACCCCTGGAATTTTTAATTTTGTTGTGTACCAATTACATCATGTAGGTACTCATTTGTACTAGAGCAAAATAATTAGGTCAACCCCTGATCTGTATATTTATATTGAACTTTTTTCTGCACTTTTATATTTAACTTTTTTATCCACATTTTGCAATATGGTCTGACCAACACCCTCAACCTGGGGTGTTTAAAAACCCAAGTGTGTCAACTGTCAAACAGCCCATCATCAATACATAATTCTGATAATCAGCTCAAATTATTTTTTTTAATGACAGTTTATTCTTAACTGAAATTTGTTTTAAATATAATGCTAAAGTTCCAAAAATGTGTGAGGAACAGTAAATCAATGCACATCGGAGTAGCTTTTGGAAATACTTAGTAATTTAATTGTAGTTCAGTACTGTTAACTAATTAAAGTGCAAATAGATGTAGTTCTGAGTGTAAGAATACGGTGTAAACAATAAAATCCAAGTAAATTCTGGGGTCAGAACACCACTGAACCATACATGGGCATCAGTCACAGATTGCTGCTTTAGATTACAGACTGAGCATGTTGTGTCATGGTCTGCTCTTAAAGGAAACCTCAGTGTCTGGTGATGCTTACGTAACTCTGTTTGTACAGCCTGTAATTCTTTCAGCAGCGAAGCCTCTACATCCACTGAGGACACAACACTGCAGCCTCGCAACCATCTGATCTCACTAAAGAGACCTTCACCTTAACCCTATCTCATCTACCTCTTTCTTCTGTGGTGCATATTTTAACTGATTCAGATCTTCTCCCAGAGTAGTGTGTGTATATGCGTTGTGTGTGTTTGTGCATGCGTGTGTGTGTGTGTGCGTGTGTGTGTGTGAGCATGTTAATGTTGGTTGTAGTAAATCACTGTATAAAAGGAGCTCCATGCTGCCCTTATTGTTGGATGTGCTGTGATTATTTATGAGTATTTATGCATACTTTCAGCGATTCACATCACTGTGGAAACCCTCAGGAGGACACAAAAAGCCGCTGGAGTGTGAAGTGTATTCCTGTTCACAGGTTGGTTGGCTTAATAAGGTTATTTATGATTAAAAAAAAACAAACCTGAATCTATATGTGTTCTGCACAGGTCAAAATAATTAAAAACATTTATAAATAATTAATTTTTTCATTTAATTTTACTTTAATTATAATTCATTCACCCCGTATTACCCTCACTGTTGATCTGTCTGAGTGCTGCTGTCGTGTTGTGTTGTTTGTTGCATGGTCCACAAGGACGATATTTCGTCCCATCGTGTATTTAATGTATGTGGCTGGGATGATAACATGGCCGCATCTCGGCTGAGAGATACAGGCCGACGGCAGTGCACCGGACAGCCGTTCTGGACTTTACCAGAACGTACAGATTGCCAGTCCGCCCCTGGATGACAATAACGCTCAACTTGACTTGACTTGACTTGAGAAGAATGATCATAAGGCATCAGTAGATTCTGTTTCAGTTCAGTTCGAAAAATTATATATGAGACAGTGAATAGCTGTAGCCTAGCATGCACTGAAAATGGGAAATGTGATAAGGATAGGGACTAAATTTATCTGGATTTGCATTATAGAGTAAAAAGTGTACCACTATGGGATTGGGAGAGACCACGGTGGGTGGCCAGAAAATTCAGAAAATCATGATTTGTGCATGACCAACTTTTTCGTGTCCTTCTTAAAACACCGGTGTGCCCAGTTTTCTCATAATTTATGCAGCCAGGAGTAAACAGACACTTTGAACAGCGCTGAAGTCACCTACTGTAAAGACATCATTATCAAACAAGCCCAAACATGTCTTATAGTCACTGTGCCGCTTCTGAGTCATGGATGGGATCACCCACTGTAAAACTTCACCATCTGTCCAGAGGACCTCCATTGGACAGTTAACGGTCGATGGTGGGACGCCCTAAAACCCTGAATATGGAAACGAGGAGAAAGAAGCACCAGTTCAGCCGATCCAGTCCTCAGCTTCATCACTGAGGAACAATAGCATGTTCTGCAGGGGGTGATTAATGTGTTTGTTCAGGTCGCTGGCAGCTTTACTCATTCAGTAAACTGCAATGAAAAAGTGATTACATCACCACGGCCACGCCCGCTATGGCACAGGGACGTTGACTCTATGTGTCGAAAGATTCTATTTATGAAGTAATGCTATGACTAATAAGCCCAATAAATACACAGACTCTGCCCAGGAACTCCTGGCACGTGTTCAGAATTGATTACAGCTGCGCGACACACCCTCAGGTGGATTATCTCACCTGGCTGCTTCTGTTCAACTCTCTCTCTCTCTGCTTCAGGAGAGACAGGAGGTCTGAGCACCCATAGACAGTGGCCTCTTGGCTTCACAGGAGTGAAAATAGTTTCCAGTCTGCTACTTCTACTTCCATACTTATTCTCTGACATCTCTGAACTTGGTGGCCAAGAAAAGCGAAAAAGAGAAAAATTATGGATCCCTTTCTGCACAGCACGTCCTGATCACCCTCTCCAGCTCCTACCAGTGCTCTCCAAACTAGCAGTATCTGGTATAAGTACATCTCATGCAGTCTGAAGTTTCAGAGTTCTTGAACTCCAGACCCTGAATCCAGTTTCCGCTCCCAGATTTTGTAGTCGCTGGTTACATTACAGCAGGAGGTCTTTCCTCACATTCTATTAACTACCAGCGACCTCAGAACCCAGGACTGGACACTGGGTTCAGGGCCCGGAGCTGAAAATCGGTTAGACGTGGCACGAATTCCAATCCTGAAACCATGAGTGTCAAACGATACCAATACCAATATTGATCTAATAATAATATTGAATTACTTAATTTACAATTTGTGAGTGTTTTCACACCTGAAAGTCTGGACCAAGGTTCATGTTTTTGTTACATTGTTTACACTTGATCCACTTAGTTTTGCTATCATTTTGCAGGCACACTAAAGAACTCTGTAGGACACATCTATGTCCTGTCATCATAACCTGTGTCCTGTCATGACCATCTAAATCTTACTGTCATTTATGTCCGGTCATCATCACCAACATCCTGTCACTCTCACCTGCGTCCTGTCATCATCATCTACGCCCTGTTGGCATCTACATCTGATCATCATCAACATCCTCTGATCAAAACCTACATCCTGTCATCATAATCTACGTCCTATCATTTACACCTGATCAGGTCATCCCCTGGGTCCTGTCATTATCATCATTTATGTGCAATCATCATCACCTGTGCCCATTTTTCCAACATTAGTTCTGAAATATTCCTTCCTGCACAGGTATTCGGGAATGTTGTGAATCTTATACGCCAATTGTATGAATATCTTGTAGTTTATTTGTCCAGAAGTCGGTATAAATGTAAAGGCTGGGAGTAGAAAAGTCATTATACTGTGTAAAACAGGTGCAAATTATTCGCAAATAGCTTCAGATGGACTGAAGAGTCCAGGTTTACATGAGACATTTGGTTAGATTTGTTTTTAATCAAGCGAGTGCCGTCACAGCATGCAAACATCAGTGGAGTCTGCAGAGATTCCTCCCCAAAAATGGGATGCGGGGGCATCTTTGAAAGGATTCAACACACATTACAACAGATAATCTACACATTCTAGGCTCCCAAAAATCCAGCCCACCAGCAGAACAACGGATTAACATCAAAGTATCACCAAGCATCTCCGCTGTTGTGGCGTGTGTGTCTTGATAGCTGGTGGAGAAACTGAACTTTGTTTTCCAGAATGGAAAAGTCTGCACAGTTTAAAAACTGCAGAAATGTACCTTCAAAATACACCTTGTGAGGCAGTTTTACCCTCACAGTGCTGTGGGATCGCATGACGGGTTCTAGCTAGAGGGTGGAACTGGAAACGACTAAAACGTCAGAAAATTGGAAGGGAAAACGTACTTCATAAATTATTATTATTATTGTTGTTGTTGTTGTTTTATTATTATTATTATTATTATTATTATTATTTGTGTTTTGAGGGGCAGATCATGTGTGTTAAATCTTCAATTATATTGTTATATTTGAGACTATGTACTATATTGTCTTTTTTTGTGCACTTTCCTTTTGATATATGCGTATACTGGTGTATGTGTGTGTGTGTGTGTGTGTGTGTGTGTGTGTGTGTGAAGCTGTTAAATCAATATGGTCGAAAAAGAAAAGACTGATGCCAGTTTTTTCCCGGTGTCTTTCATATTTCTCATGTCTTTAGTTTTACAAAATCCATTTATCTCTGATTTTTAAAAGAGGAATGTTAGCTGCGATGGAATGTAGCTTTTTAACTGATTCTAAAGTTCAGCTTTCAGGCATTTTAACATGAATAAGATTTCATTGTTTTCTTTAAGCCCTCAAAAATTTTTAGAGGAGTGATAACAGATGAGACAGAGTACACTTCAGATACCAAATAGCGCCGACTCAGAAAGTCGTATTAAGCTGGAAACTTAACGCAAGACTGTCAGATATAATTAGAGCCGCTTCTCTGCAGACGGTCACCCTACACTTCCTTAAAGTCTATCAAAGCCAGTTGGAAGCAGCAGGAAATATTCCACTGTAAACAGTGAGAAAGGAAGTGAGGCATTAATGAAAAATGAGAAGCATCCACTAAAAGTATTTCTTTGGTGATGAATTTGCAGTAGTTTTGGAGGCTGGAGGAGTCTGAAAGGGTTCACAGAGGCTTCTGGCTGAACTGCAGTAATCCAAAAGAAACAAATTCAAGCAAAGCAGGTCCAAAGCACATTTGTTTTGAGTGAATTGGTTTCAGCACAGGCCTTCAGCTCCTCTACAGAGCCGAGATGAGATGAATAGCTGAGGTGGAACCGAAACCTACCCTGCCTTCATCTGTCCAGCTCACCTCAGTGTTAGAAATTAGAGATGGGTGATATGATAATAAATCATAAAAAGACCAAAAATACAACAACATAAACAACAGCCAGCGTAGTGTAATGCCTAAGATGCATAATAACAAAGTTGTTGATTGGATGACAGCCTATTATGCAGGTCCTGTGGTGGCAAAAGGGGAGTCGCCCATTCACACGATCTTGGATACTGAATTTACATTAAATTACATTACATTCATTTGACAGAGGCTTTGAACACTTTAGTTCATTGGTCCCAGAACTGCTAGTCTCTCGTAAGGGTGATGCTAAAACCAGCCTCAAACCCGTTTTTCATTTGGCTGTAGATGAAACACCAATTGCTGTCATAACTTATATATAAATACATAAATACAATGCTAATTCATTAACATTACGATGACATTAGAGTGGCTCATGAAAGCCGTGTTTGAACAAGAGGCTACAATTGCAGCTTTCATTGCAGCATGCTGCGCATGAACAGCCCACTAGTAAAATATTGCATCTTCCGCCACTGGACATTCTAAATTCTGCATAATTAGGAATACTCTTTTCAGGGTTGATTTTGAGAATAAGTATTCGAGTAACCATTAAAAAACTAGTATGTATGTAAGATGCTGTTCATGCCAGTCCTACAAAAATCTAATCAAATCGAGGCCTTAGATTTGAAAAAATCCAGTTAAACCTGTAAATATGTGGATTGGTGAACTGGCTCATGTCTTGCAGGCTTTAAGGTCCTTCTAATTAAAGAGGGAAAGTTAACAGACTGTAACACTGCTGTGGCTGCAGCTCCTCAGTTCTCTGAATCTCAGTCAGGTGCTGTGAAGAGGAGACCTTTGTACCTGCACTTTGTTTCACCCTGGGAACGGCATAGCGTAACCAAAGCAAAAACCAGAAAGGCACACAAACACGGAATGACAAAGACCTAATAAATATGCCACTGGTGCAACAATTCTGATTTAGTTTTAATCAATAGTTGAGAACTTCACTATCAAAGAGTCTTAAAAATATGTACAAATATTTTTTGTTGCTCAGTTTTTTTTTCCCATTAGGAAACACAACCTGCTTCTCAAATTACATAAACATTTAGTGACGAACAGTCCGGAATGACTCCTCCCTACATTATAAGGAATTACACCAAATTTCTGCATAATTAAGCGGTTAAGACATAAACAGTGTGGTTCAGAATGGGTTGGGTGTGAATTCTTTAGAATTCTTCACAGTGGAGGTGAATGGAACCAGACGTCTGCCTCTAAAAGCTCCTCCCAGAAAGTTCTTCCATCAGAAGGTTCTGGTTGTGCCTCCCGACGCCTGAGACGTTCTACCAGAGTTCTGAGACGATTTTAGTCCTAAAACTAAACCCATTCATGGTGGAGGGATACATGCAGGGCGTCGTGAGGTAAAATAGTCCCCAAAGAAAAGTGATTTAGTTCAGATTCACTATTTTACATCATCAGCATCCACATAAACACTCAGAGACACATGGAGCCTCACTGGGGGGGTAGAGAATAAAACGGCTGGGTTGGTGTTGGAGACGTCTGGTTCCATTCACCAACACTGGAAAGAAATCAGAGTCTCTACAACGAAACTTTTCACACCAAAATACTGTCTGGGTGACTTTGAATACGTGTCAAGCACTGAATTACAGGGAAATTTTAAGAAACCGGTGGAATTCCCCTTTAACATAATGAAAGGGTGAGAGGGTTTTTTCCCCTTTTAAAGTTTTCAGAGGACAAGCTTCCACTTTCAGTTGAGTTGTTTTCAGTGTAGTGTTTTACTGTCAGTGCTGTAGCTGCTTCTTTCCGTGTGGCAGCACTGCTGTGCACTCCCTGATTCCAGTTAAGCGCAGCCAGTAGCTCAGGTAACCGCATTTCTGGAGTAACTTCCTCAGCGGAGAGTGATCTAGGTGATTTCAGACTGTGAAATGGTATGTAGGTCATGTAGGGGATGATGATAACAGTGATAACATTCAAGAGCAGGAGAAGACACTGCCACTCTTCAGGAAAAGAGACAATGGTCTTTTTTCATTGCTCTAAAAAGCGCATGTTAAAAAAAAAAAAGGGTTTTTAAGGGTTTTGCACAGGAATGTATTACGACACTTGCTTACAATGCTTGGACAGAAAATGGAAAAGAGAAAACTAGAGACATTTCTTTTAATTTCCCAAAGTATTTGGGCAGCTAGAAAAGCACTAACAAATAGAACAGGCCGACCATGAGCCTGAGGTCGCCGTGTCGGGGGTCTAGAGGATCTAAACGCCCCCCCAGTGTTGTTCTGTGGAGTCTCTGGAGTGATGGAGCTCCATCCAGAACTGATCCAACATCAGTACCTGTCCTCACTAATGCTCACATACAATCAAATCCTCACTGCAATGTTCCAACATCAGTACCTGACCATAATAAACTGTCATCATGGTCTGAAAATACAGTTTTGTTCTGTATTTACAAAATACAGTTAGTGTAAACACATACTGGAAATATGGAGTATCTTGCGACTCAAAATGCACTTTTTCCCATTTCATGGAAAAAACTAATTTTCTCCAAAAAAAAAAAGAAAGCAATTATTTTAGGCTCAGTTTCCTGTCTGGAGAAATGAACCACACTCCCTCAAAGCATTGAATAGCCTTCCAAGTGCAAAACATATTATACAAACATTGCTTCAAAACATACACTTTACTTCCTTGTCCACTAAGTTTTAAAATTCACTGTTTTTGTGATGTCATAGAAAATAATGCACATACACTATCTGTCTACTGAGCTTAAGCCCCGCCCACTTGGACTGAAGTTACAAGGAGTGTTTCAGGCTAGGCGGCTGTTTGAATGAGGCACGATGCAAACCGGCTTAAGGGCAAAATATTGGAGAATTATTGGAAAAATAAAATAATCTGATCATTCTTATAACGTACTCTGAGAAAAACCGAAAGCATTGCAATATTATACGTTTGCCACATGGCCCAATATGACACTGAGGACAAACTGACTGCTGAAGAAGCAGAAAGTGAAAGAAGACGCAGGTGTAATTGAATAAATATGATACATGAGTATGAAAAATAAGTGTAGATCCCTCTTATAGAACATGTAAAGGTTCATAGCAACTCTGAAAAGGTAAAACACAATGAGATGTGTGTTTAAAAGTGTTGAGTGTGAGCTCGTCTTCACAGAGCACAAAGGCCTCTCTCTCTCTCTCTCTCTGTCTCTCAGACTGGCTCTTCTTTTGGACGGATGGTATTGAGCTCTAAAAAGCAGCCAAACTCCCCATTCAGCTCGGCTGCCTGACTAACTCGACTCTCAGAGCCAGAGCTCAAGCCAAGGACATTCTGAACTTTACTGAAATGAAAGAAAATACAACAATAGCAGATGGGAGCAGCTCCTGCTTCCAATAAAGGTCCTTTAGACTTTTTTATTTTCACCTCTCAAGGTCCAAAGTGTCAATAAAAGGACCCACCTCTGCTGTTCGCTTGCTCCCCTGTCTTATCCCGAGGACTTCCCTGAGTTTCATTCAAGCCTTCTGCTCTCTCCACACTTTCGGTGCGTCACCTGCTTCCACAGAAAGACCTCTGCGACACCTGACACTGAAGCCTGCTCTTGTGTGGGTGTAGAGTTTGTAAGAGGCGGGGCTGAGCGGGTCTGTCTCGTTCAGTCTGAGCAGGACTCCCTTCCCTCCCTCCGCTACCTCAGGGGATCTCAGCTGTGGCCTATAAAGGCTAAACCCACAGGCCTGCCCTAAAGCTGCGAGAACAAGTGAGTCATTAACACTTCGGTCAATGACAGCTTTCAGGGCACATAAGCCTTTATGCCACCTGCCATAAACCTACATAGATACTTGCCAGGGAGCTCACCTTTGGTGGGAGTGGTCTATACAGGCTCTGCTTACAAATGTACTACTGTAAGGTTGAAGCTCATTTAGCTTTAATGGGAAACTGTGGCAAAAAGCTGGGTCTAGAGCATGCTTCTAAACTAAAGCAAAGTGAAATTCTTCGTCTGCATTTAACCCATTCATCAAGTGAAGCAGGGACAGCCACCAACAAGGGATGACACTAACTGTGTTGGGATTCGAACCCACAGCCTTCTGATTGCATCCGCCCCAAAAGGGGTCCCTATGTACTGTTGAGGCCCAGGATAAGCTTAGAAAAGCATTCTGAGATGTGCTGTGATGTAATTTATCATGATTTCCATTCACATTGTCGTATTGCCAGCCTTACTACAGACTCTTTGTTTTTTTATGTATGTTCTGCTGCGAAAACCCTTTCTTTTGAACCTTTTAAAGGTTGTAAATCAGTCATTTGAAATTGTATTTTAGTTTTGTGCGCATGTAAACAAGCAGGGTGAGGTTTTTTGCCTGTGAGTGGGCACCCATATTTGGCGGTAAAAACTGTTGCAGAGCGTGGTGTTAGCATGCTAAAACCTCTAGTGTGAACTTGAGCAGTGACACTTTTATCCCTAAAAACACTTATGGAAAAAGGTGTGACAGCAAGGGCTTCCAAAAGGCTACACGACTCCAACTTAAGCCTTTACAACAAAAGACATAGGCCTGCATAGATGTTAATAAAGGTCTAGTACAACAGTCATCAGCTGTTGTAACACTCGCCGATGGAGAAACAAAAAGTGTTACAACTGAACTCCCAGCAGGGAGTGTGGTGGAGAAAACCTCACCGTGGGCAAGACTTAAACCCGCTCCGCTAGGGAACGAGGCTAGCGCACTATCGCTGAACCACCAAGGAGGAATAAGTGTGGAGACACGGTGGAATGCCTCTGGAAAAGGAAAGAAGAAAACCACCAGGAGGGAACAGACTGGTGGGTCCATAAGAATAGAAACCTCAGAGAATAGGGAAAAGGAAGAACAGGCATGTGTGCCTAACTGAAAATGTGCTAAGTGCATTTATGAAAATGTACCTGAGGAAGGTGCCTCAAGTCAAGTCAAATTATTTATAAAGCACGTTTTAAATCGTAAAGTTTACGTTAACGTAAAGTTTACATTAAAAGTTAAAGAACAAATTTTAAAAAAGCAGCCTTTATACCACATGACGCCTGTCGTTATAAATCCTTATGTAGGTTTATGTCATATCCTGCAATGAATAATACTCTAAATGCAGGAACTGTAAAAAATTCAGTTGGTGGAATGAGATTCTGTAAGGCTTGTCCAACCTAGCAACGGTAGCCATGAAAGAATACATTTGTGGGCGGGGCATGGACAGTGCGACATGCAGGAGGACTCGTCTGTTGTGAAAAGTTTTGTTTTGGTTTTATGCCTCGTTTTGGCATGTGTGCACCCCAACACGGCTGGGTTTTGGGATCAAGCAGACGTCCCTAACTTCCGTTTTTGGATCGTCTTTGTCCCTGCTGCTGTTTAAACAAAATGTCCTCATTCAGACACAGTCGAGGGGACAGAGGGAGGAAAGTGTAACGACATGCGGCCCACGAGTGGTGGAACCTGATTACGCCTTGCACCAATGACCTCCGGCATTGCATTTCACCTGCCAGGTGTATTGTGTGAGTGTGTGTGTGTGTGTGTGTGTGTGTGTGTCCTTCCTCATGCATTATTCCTGGAGATAAAATACTAGTCCCTGCTCTCCTGCTGCTTCATGCAAATTAGTTTCCTCATAATGACCAAATTAGCAACCAAATATATTTATAAAATAAGAATAAGCTTAGAAGTAATAATACAATCAATAATATAAGTTATAAATACATTTGTGCTAATAAGTTTACATACCACAGTTGTTTGAAAATAAATGGCTTCAGTCAACCACTAACCATGAGTGAAAGAAAAGTTTTTGTGTTATCATTCATATTCTCTAAAAAAATGGTTAAGAAATCATAAATTCTGCCAGGATATGTAAACTTATGAGCACAACTGTAAATTATAAGCACGTAATAGTAATGTAAGTAATGTTATAAGTTATAAGTTACATTATCAGTAGTGATATGAGGTACATGTAACAATACAGGATATATTATAAACAATAATTTAAGTACTATTATAACTAAAAAACATAAGTAATAAACAACATCAGCAATAATATAGCTAATAACAAGTTATACGTAATAATATAAGTAACAATATAACTTATAAGTAATACTTTAAGTAATAAGTAAAAACATAAGTTACAGGAAACAATGTAAGTAATAATATAAGTAACCATTTAAGTAAAAGTATGTTACAAGTAACAATTTAAGTAATAATATAAGTAATCATTTATCATATAAGTGTGTTATAACATGTAATAATGTACGCCTGAATAATATATAAGTAAAATATAAGATAATACCTATTATTATTGTGTGTAATTACATTATTTTACTAAAATATAAAACTTGAAAAATAGGCCACAGAACATGTTCTTGTTTAAAGTTTTGAGGAAGTTTGATCATTGATAAATACTGTAGATGTTTATTCACAGTAATTTCCTGATTAGTTTCCAGCCTGAGGCCTCATCACTACATTCGAATGTTAATGCTCTTTTAATGGGGCACAAAACATGGCTGCCAATCAGAACATAGCTCATTTGCAAGTATCACTATTTTAAGGGACAGTCTGTTCAATTCTAAGGCATTACTTCTAACCCCAACTGTAACACAATGTTGCATATTTCAGTTCTGTCCAGTAAGGAACTGGGACCAGTTTACCCCAGTGGGCAAGAAGGTAAAAGTATCTTCAAGTTGACCCAGAGGGAAATACTGTGTCGCCACCTAGTGGCTGTAGACAACATCACCAACCAGGACTGACAACACTAGTATCATCAAGGGACACTGTGTCACTGCTGCTGAGTTTAGGAGGAACTTGTTTTCTTCCCATTATGCCAAAAAAAGAACAGAAAAATGCCTGTGAAGTCTTTACTGAACGATATAAAACAGTTCTGAACAAAAAAAAAAAGTAACACACAGTTCTGTTTCTCTACAGTGAGCAGTTTGTGGGGCAGTAGGACCAGAGAGATTACAGTGAGAAGAACTTCCACTGGATAATTCCACTTGATCGGTCACTAGAGGGCACGATGAAGTCCGAAACGACTGGATTCCTAAGGAACTTTTCTTCAAAATTGTCATTTGTAAATAATTAAGTATATTGACAAACTAAAAGAAATGTGTTCTTTCAATCATTTGGGGGGGACGTTCAGTAGAAGACTGCGTTTGACCCCATTTTTGGCCCCTGTGAATATTTGATGATGCCTTTTGGATGTTTTAGCGCCACCATCTTCAGTCCAGACCTGAGAGGAGAACATCTCCATCACACGGAGAACACCAGCTACGCGAGGGCGGTGTTGACTAAGTTACTGAGGCCTGAACTGTTTACTCTTAACCCAAACGTTTTATTTGCCATTTTTGTCTGCTGTCTTTTCCTGTTCAGGCTGCAGTTCGTTAATAAAGGTGGTCTTATATACAGTCCTGTGTATTTATGGAGGGCCAAAAGATTTCTGTAATTTAAGGCTAGAAAAAAACCAACAGGACTACAGATTGTGTGTGTGTGTGTGTGTGTGTGTGTGTGTGTGTGTGTGTGTGTGTGTGTGTGTGCACGCACATATGTGTGTGTTTGGGTGTGTTGGAGTTTGTGCGTGTATGCGTGTACTTCTGTAACTTTGTGTGTATATGGATGTGTGTATGTGTGTTTCTTTACATATAATCTTGTGTGTGTGTGTGTGTGTGTGTGTGTGTGTGGATGTATAACATTTGTGTGTGTGTGTGTATGTGTATGTATAATCTTTGTGTGTATGAGTGTGTATGTATGTATGTATGTATGTATGTAACTCTGTGTGTATGTGTGTTTCTTTATGTATAACCTTGTGTGAGTGTGTGTGTGTGTGTGTATGTGTAACCTTTGTGTGTGTGTGAGAGTGTGTATGTATTTCCGTAACTCTGTGTGTATGTGTGTTTCTTTATGTATAAACTTGTGTGAGTGTGTGTGTGTGTGTGTGTGTGTGTGTGTGTGTGTTGGGTAGATGTGTATGTGAGTGTGTATGTGAGTGAGTGAGTGAGCGTGTGTGTGTGTGTGTGTGTGCTTGTGTGTGCATGTGTGTGTGTGTGTGTGTGTG